>PVIY010039788.1:0-22848 GCA_004026745.1 Myrmecophaga tridactyla
GAGCTGGGACAGCAGCTGCAGTGAGTGGAGGATGTGGTGGGAGGTAGAGGAAGGGGCCACAGGCCAAAGAAGGCCGCTGGCCTCTAGAAGCTGGAAAAGGCAGAGGAATGGATTCCCCCTAGAGGGCCGTGTGGCCAGCAGCCCTGCCAACACACGGGCTTTAGCCACAAGACCTGCACTGGAGTCTGGCCCCCAGAAGTGAGAGAGAATAACTGGGTGCTCTTTGTTTCAGCAGCAGCAGGAAGCCCGCCTGTCCCCCAGTGCACCTGCAGGCTGCTAGGGGTGGAGGAAGGCGCAGAGAGGGGAGGGGCGGGGGAAAGGGAGGGACAGCACGCAGATACCAAGCTCCCAGCTCAGCCACCTGCCTTCTAATCCCACCAGAGAAGGAAAACCATGGCTTTCCCCACCTGTCATTCTGACTTCCCTTCAGCAGAAGGGAAGCCAGTGCGCTCTTACTGCAGAGAAAGGGGGTGCTGCATTAGGGATGAGTAAGGAGGTGGGCAGTGGTGGGGACACAGCAGACCCGGCAGTATCAGAGCCCATTTTTACCTTTTCTTCCATAACTTTCAAAGCAACCCATGGCCTGGGATGGGCCAAGCTGTAGCTTCCAGAAGATCCATTCCCCGCATTTGGGGACTTCTGAGGATGCAGTCACAGTGTCCAGGCATGTGGGGGCCAGAGTAGGGGTGCACAGTCCATAGAGGTGGAACCTGGGCGTGGGGCACACAGCCCATGAAGGTGGGGTACACAGCCCATGAAGGTGGGGTACACAGCCCATGGCAAGGAAGGGCCATGGGACCTGGAGTGTGGATTTGTTTCTAAGCTCACTAGGGCTTCCCAATGACCAGCCGAATTTGGCTGTGCATCTGCTATGGTTTATATGAGAAAACTGAGGACAAGGGAGAGACTGCAGCAGCTGAGCCAGGAGCAGGACATGACGAGCTGGGGACATAGATCTTCCCTTTCACCATCTGGCTAAGGAGATGGCGAGATGGTCAGGGCTGTACAAACTCTACATGCCATAGAAATTTAGAGGGGGAAGCAGTCACAGAGAGCTTCCTGGAAGAGATGTCACTCAAGCCAAGCCTTGAAAGAAAGAGGGGGATCGGTCTGGGGCAGGAGAGGAGGGGAGATAGCATTCTCAGCGAGGAAGCAAAGGATGGAGGAAGAGACAGGAATGAGCCAGGGTGGAGCGAGCCAGGTGGGGCTGGAGGCTGTAAAGTTTACATGGAAGCTTCCGGAAGGGCATGGTGTTGACATTTGCCCTGAGAGGGAAGATTGAACAGAGTTGAGCAACAGGAAAGGGGGAGATTTGGGAGAATTTTTGGTGGGTGTGATGGGGGGCAGGGAGGGCACGAGGAGCCTTTGCAGTGCTTGCTGTGTGACTGAGAGCGGGACCCCGGCTCTTCTGGCCTCAGAGAGGACAATCATTCTACACCCATACCCCTGAGCTATTCCAGGGCCAAGGGAGAAAAGGGAGGCACCCAGGCTTTCAGCACTTCAAAAGCCGCACAAACAGAAGGGATTCATTCCTTCATCCTCTCACTCATTTGTTCAGCATGGACTGAGTGCCAACTCAGTCAGAGAAGAAGTACGACCCCTGGCCTTTCCGCAGACCTGCTGCTTCTGAGCTCTACTGAAAACAAGGATAAAGCCAAAGAATGTTCCCTCCACTCAGACACCGCCAAATGCCCCCCACGTGTTGGGCCTGCACTGGGCTGGGGCGTTGGCAGTGGGCACAGTTGGCCCCGTGGGTCTTGCACTCTGGGGAAGACACATGAGCACACCCTCGCGTGTGCATGGGGCAGCCCGAGCCCGAGGCCGCCGTGCAGAGAACCTGGGATGCTGACCTGGCAATGGCTGCGGGGGGATGGCCGCGCCCTGAGCCGCTGACCAAGGGGTCTATTCTCTGTGCAGAGGTGGGGCAAGTGGACTGCAGGGTGTGTGGAAGTGGACCCCTGCCCCTGCGTGTTCCTGGAGCCCCCCACAGGTTCCTGGCATCATCACGGCGCATCCAGCTTCTTGACAAGTTCCAGGAAGGCAGGGATCGCGCCCTGCTCTGTCACCACTATGTGCCCAGCCTCCAGGCAAGGCCTGGCACAGAGAGAGGGAGCGGGAGGGGAGAGGGAGGGGGACAACAGAGAGCAGAGGGAGGGGGCAGGAGGGAGGCAGCTCACGTCCTCAGACTGCTGCCAGAGGGACAAGTCCCCCAAATCAGGGTGAACAGGGGCCCCCCGCCACTGGCAGGTGACAAGCTGTAGCAACTGGGACTCTGGCTGCTCCCTGGTGAAACCCCAGGAAGGGCTGAGTCACCTGCTGCCTTTGACACCCCAGATTTCCCAGGGGAACCTGCACGGGCCCTTAGAGCCCTGACACCAGAGATGGGGTCGATAGCTGATGATGACCTTGCTTTTGAACTTCTAGTAACTGGGGTACTGAGGCTCCCACTGGAGGCAGGAGGGAGGGGTGGGAGGGGAGGGGGGTAGGGGGAGAAACAAGGCAGGGTGACCTCGGCCATCAGGACCATCCTGGTCCTGCCAGGAAGCCAGAAGCTGCCGGAAATCACCCTCCAATTCCCTTTCTAACCCCATGATCTAATTTCCCAAAGGACTGGGCTAAAAGACACCTAGGGGGTTAGTGACAGATTTAGACCTTTGTGGGAAAATGCTGAGTCACGCTCTGGCTGTTTGGAAAACAGAGAGCTAATTAAGTTACCGTCAGGGAGGAGGAGGCGGCAGTGGAAAAAACCTGCCTGTGGGTCTCAGCTCAGAGCCGAGCGGGGCCCACCCAGTTGGGGGCGAACCCTTGCAGGGCTGGAAGTCTCCTTCCCACTCTCCAGCTTCAAGTGCCCTGGCCGCTCAGAGAGGCCAGGCTTGGGCCCCATCCCTTTCCCTCCTTCCCCCACCCCCTCCCCTACCTCCCTCCTTCCCACACTGCTCAGGGAGCCTCTGCCAGCCTGGGCCCATTGCTGGGTGCTGGGACAGCTCCACCCCTGGCCCTCATGTAACCAGGAAGCCCTGGGAGCTGCCACCTGGGTTTTGGTGGGCAGTGAAATGGATGCACAGCCAGAGAAGGGGGTGACTCACGGGCGAGGGGCTGGTGGCAGGCAGGGTTGGTTGGAGCCTGGCTCCCCGCCAAGAAGATGAAATCTGACCTTCAATGAATTGCTTTCCACAAATACTTGCTGATGGTCTTTCTGGAATAAACAGCTGGGGAGGGGGAGGGACAAGTAGGGGCCCAAGCCCAATGGGAATGAGCCATATTCAAGCATGCAACAAACAGAACGAAGCTGTGAACCTGCGTTCAAGACCCTCCAGCCCCTGGAGCCAGCCCATCTTTCAGGGCCACCCACTCAGCCCCCTTATCCCAGGGGAAGGTCGGGAGGCTCAGGCAGAGCCAGTGATTCCCCCCACCCCAGGTCTGGCAGGACCCCTCAGCCTCTCCACAGAGCTGCTGCTGAGAGGAGGCATCTGCAGTGACCCCACCAGAGCCCGGCGGTACGCAGCTGGGCACAGCAATGGGGGGGCTGGAGCACGCCTCTCTCTCACTTGGAGGCATTCCTGCCCCAGCCGGGCTCACCAGAAGCTGGTTCTGGAGTTTTGTTTTCAGTCATAGGGCTTCTCCACATGAGTGTAGGAGGGGTAGGGTGTGGAAGTCTGGCTTTCAGGATAAGTCTTGGGGGGCTGGACTTGGCCTCATGCCTGGAGGATGCCCGTCCTGGGCAGTGGCAGGGCTCGGGCAGCATGACGTTCCATTCACACCTTAAGGACTTCTCTTCGGAAGGGTCCAAAGCCCCTTACCTAGGGCAGAGCCTCTGGGTCAGCTCTGGAGATGGGAACATGCTAGGTCATGTCTCCACAGGCAGGTGCCAACTACCAGTTAAGGAGTCCTTTCCTGAGGCCAGATGCACAGGAGGGTGCTAGGTGCACAGGCCTGCCCCCAATAGCTTCCCAACTACATCACCCCCCACCCACACCCCTGTCTACACTGCAGCCATCGTTGGACATCTGTCCTGCTCCAACCACCAGGTCTTGCTCAGGCCGGCCCCTCCACAGTGAATGCTTCCCCAGCTCTGTGCTGGCCAGTTCACGCCCTCCTCCAGGACTCAGGTGAACCATCGTGCCTCAATTAGGATTAGGCTTGGCACCAAGCTCCAGCAATGGGCTGCCCAGAATGAGTTTGGTAGTTCAGCTCCCCTTCTCCAAGGACCCAGGCTCTACTTGCCCCATTTTGCCATTCTTAGGACATGGCCTTTGTCTTCATGACCCAACATGGCCAGAGCTCAAACCACCAGATACATATTCCAGGCAGCAGGACAGAGGATGGTACAAAGAAGAAAGGGGACAGAGCATCCTCACCCACAGCCCTTTAGGGTATGTTCCCAGAATCTATCCTGTGACACCTTAGCTCATCCCATTGGTCAATACCTAGTCACGTGACTATGGGTTCTGCAAAGGATGCTGGGAAATGTAGTCTTTTTTCTGGGTGGCCATGCTCCCAGCCCCCAATCGGAGATTCTGTAACTGTGGAAGAAGAGGGCGGCCCTGTCACCTGCTGACCCCACCCCGGCTCTCTTGTACTCTCAAGATGCATTGGAGCCTTTTTTCTTTACTCCGGCACCACGCCAAGCACCTGCTAAACTGAATTGAAAGGGACTGCCACCATTACGGCAACAAAGACTGAAAGACAGACAGACAGGCAGACAGAAGACTTGTGCTGAAACTCTTGTGCTGGAGGCCAGAATCTGGGGGTGCCTGATGGGGGGCACTGCCTCAGCTCCGTGGCCAGCCTTCCACCTGGATCAACAGATTCAAACTCAGGTCTCTCTGATTCCCAGGCTCAACACTGAGCAGCATGGCCTCTCATGCCATTTCTGGAATGTTCTTTCTCTACTCTGCTGCTCCTTGGGATCTCCCAGGGGTTCCCTCTGGAAGGAGCCTGCAGGGTTCGCAGTCCCTCGGGCCACTGCACTACAAGTCACGGAGAAAATACAGGGCTGGGAAGCGAGGACAATGTCAACACAGACATGGAGGATGTTTGTTTGGAAATAGCAAATCTCTTGGGTTTCCCAGAAGACTCCTGAGCCCATGTTCTCTCCCCATCCTCTTAGCTTGCCAAGATTCTACCCAGAAAGTCCGAACTCCTCAGTTCCCAAGCAGTGGGGCTGGGGTGGGAGGACATCAGAGCCAAGGCACCCTGCAGGAAATGACCAAGCTGGGCCCTCAGCAAAAGCAAAGCAAGTGGAACCTGCAGCTTCTGGTGGAAGCCAGCCAGAAGCTGATGCAATGCTCTTCCCTGGGGAAGCGGGTTGCTGGGCGCTTGATATCGTGGCTCTTCTCCTCCTCCTACCTGGGCAGAAAATCCACATCAGGTCTCCAGGCTCCAACTGGGGCCCAGAGGGTCAGGCCCGGAGATGCCAGGTGAGGAGGCAGGGAAGGGAAGTGGACGGGTCTTCTCTTGGGCCCTCGCCTAAGGACCGGCCCACAGGTCCCCAAACCACTAGCTGTTCCAACAAAGCATTGTCGCCTCTAGTGTTTTCCCCTCGGGATGGTCCTGCCCCAGGGCCTTGCTTTTCTAAGACGAGAGTTGGCCCCTGTCCACCTCCAGCCCTTCTTCCAAACCTCCACTGGCTACGGAGAGAGTCTGGAAACAACACTGGGCTTGATCCACTGAGCATGTACTCTGAGCTGCAAATCCTCCTGGCATGCGACTCTGCATGCCCTCTAAGTGTCCTTGATGTGAGATCACCTCCCAGCCCCAACCTTTCCTCCTTGCCAGCCCCACCACTGAGCTACCCAGAGGACGTACCCACTGGGATGACTAGTGGACACTCCACTGGGCATGCCCAAGTAGGCTCCTTCTGTCTCCCCATCATGCCTGCACACCACCATTCTCCCAATGCTAAGAACAAAATCCTAGAAGGCATTGGCCATTCCTGTCTCCCTCACCAACACCCAACCCAACCTCAAGTGGCATTGACTTAACTCCCGAAGCACATTCCAGATCTGTCCAGTTCCCTCTGTCTCCATGAAGCCCACCATGAACTGAATCCCTTCCACCTCCTGGACCCAAGCAACTGGCCCCTGTGCCACACCTCCCATGGCTCCCTGGAATCCATTCTCCATCTTCCATGGTCAAGATTGGATGTCCTTGCTCTCCTGCTCACAGCCCATCCTGGCATCCTATCACACCCGGATGATGGCATTCACTCGTCCTCTGGTCTGGCCCAGCCCTCGCAGCCAGCACCCTTGAGCACTCTGCCCCTGCCCCACCTGGAAGTAGCTTTTTTTCATAAAAGCTCCCTCCATCTGCATTGCCCTCCCCAGGTCTCAGAGAGGCTCCAGGCTTGGTTTCATGTCACCTCCTCGGAAAGAGAGTCCTGGAAGCCCCAGCCCCTGCTCCTGGCTGAGATTTTCTATTTATGTATCTTTTCCTCTGCCCCACAGGAATATAAGCTTTATAGGGGAGGGTTTATAACTACCCTGCCCACTGCTGGTACCCAGAACAGGTGAGCCAGTGCCCCAAGATCCCACAGCTAAGAGATGGCAGGGCCTCCCTGTCTCGGGGCCGTGGTCCCAGACTCACAAAAGACTGCTTTCCCTGCTTCCTGGAGCTCTCCCTGGGCTCCAATCTGATCTCATGACTCAAGGCCAACATTCTCAAGCTTCGGAGGTCAGAGGTGCTATGAAATAGACGAAAGACACAACCCCCAAATCGTATGTGCCTCTCAGAACCTCCCTGCACTCTAGGCAGCCCTTTTTCCACCTCACAGGTGACCTCCAGGGGCCAGGGATGCTCCCAACAGTACAATGTGTGTCTGAACTTATTTCCCAGGGTGACAGCTGCAAATCATCACCGACCAGAGGTGGGGGCGTGGGAGGGGGTGACAGCAGCAGACATTGATTGTCTCCCAGCTCTAGAGACCAGAACCCCCAAAGCCAGGTGACGGCAGGACCGGGCTCCCTCCAGAGGCCCTGGGGGAGGCACCTTGCCGCCCTCATCCAGCTCCTGGTGGCTGTGTGCCTATGGGCCTGGACCACGACCCTCCCATCTCTGTAGCATCTTCACATGGCCTCCTCTTCTTCTGCCTTCTCCCCTTCTCTTCTCTTAACAAGGTCAGTTGTCACTGGACTTAGGACCTACTTTAACTCAGGGTGGCCTTATCTGAAGATCCTTACCTTAATTACATCTTCAGAGACGCTTTTCCCAAATAAAGTTGTAGCCACAGGTTCCAGAGGAATATAATGCCATTCCACCACTGCAGCATGATTTCCCCACTTTCATCTTCTAGCATCTCTGAACCTGCAAAGTTTAACAGCCTCACACATACCCGACTCGGACCCCACTGTCGGGTTAAAGCAGCACCCTGTCTGGGCAGCTCAGCACCCCCAAAGCCGGCATAGCTAGCCACTCCAACATGCTGAGGCCTGTGCTCGGTGCAATACCAGGCAGTGGTGGGTGGAGGCCATGGCATCCCTTCTGTCCCATGGTCCCAGGCAAATGAAAACTGCAGCATTGGGACGTTACAGCCTGGAGCAAGCCCTGCTGACCAGCAGCGCCATGCACGGCCCTGTCGGCAGCACGGAGGAGTCTTGGGGTCAGGTTCCCGGAGGGCTTTTGGTGGCACGCACGTGGTGGAAGCCAGCCAAGGGGCAGCGCTCACAGCAGCGGCCAAGCGCACGCCCGGGTCTGAGTTCTATTTTACAAAAGTTCAAAAACAAAGAGCAGGTGGACGCGGGACCCACTTCTGCCAGCTGCGGGCCCTGGTGCCTGTAGAAATGCAGCGGCAACTGTGTGTGTGGGTTTAGGGATGTCAGCCCCCGGGGCTTTCTCACAAAGATGAGTGGCAGGCAGGCAATTGCACCCAGCACAGGCAGAGAGGTGGAGGAGAGCCTGGCCTTGGCTGCCCGCCCCCTCTGCAAGAGCCAGGAGCTGGCAACCGGCAAGCCGGCGCTGACCTCCTCCTCTGCCCTCTGGGGTCCCATGCCTATCGCTCCTTTGGCCCTGCGATAGCCACCTGGTCTGGCCAGGTGGCCTTGTTCTGCTGCTCACCTGCCCTCCTGGCCTCTAACCCGGCACTGGGCGAAGTGGGCCCCTGTAGGTTCCAAGGCAGCCCTGGGCAGGCAACTAGAAGAGTAACCACACTGTTGCTGGCAAGCCATCCAGGCTCTGTCCCTCAACCTCACCCCATCTTCAGAGCATGCCCATGATTTTGGGACCGTGGGTCTCATTTCCCCAAGGAAGGAGAGAGGTTGGGAGAGGGTAAACGAGCCTCCCTAGCCAGGCTTCCTACCCAGAACACGTCCAGGACATGAGGCCCCAGTCCCGGCTCCTTCCACGGTTTGGGGCTGCTGCTGCTGCCTGGTGCCATCATCACAGACTTGGGGCTCCTGGGCACTCATCTGGCCCAGCCTCCTCTGCTCCCCACTCTCGTACCCACCTGTTGTCACCCATACCCCCACCGTGTGACCATTATAGGCCACTTATTGCACTCTTGGACGGGGCGGGGCTCTGTGGGAGGCCAGTTGGTCTTATATTCTGCTTGTCGAGTCTCAGCTTGGCACCTGGCACCTCCTAGGGCACTTGCTCGGCAACGAGCAGCATTTTCCCTCCCGGAACAACCTGCCACGAGTACAGGGGAAGAGAGGTAAATTTTAACAGAGGACCAGAGAGGAAGGTTGGGATAGGCAAGGCCCCGCAGGGGAGGCCACTTCAGGCGGGTCTAGAAGGCAGGAGCAAAGGGATCCCCCCACCCCAAGGCAGCCCCTGAAGCTAACATGTCCTCAGCAGCAACTGAGAGCCCACAGCCTTCACCCCGGACTCCGGAGGCTCCTCAAGTCTGGACAAGCCCACCCAAGGCCTCTGGCCCTTTCCAGACCATCGCGTGTGGCCTCAGCCTGCGTGTCCAGAAGCTGAGATGGGGGCAGAATTCATTGGCCTGTACCAAAGTCAATTGACAATTCAAGGATCCCCCGCCGTGTGCCCATCCCATCCGTGTGCCTGGGTGGAGAGCTGCATTGGGAAAGCGAAGCTTTAGGGTCCCTGCTCATGGGCACTTAGGCTCTGTCTGGGGACGATAAACAGCCCAAGTAAGTGAGGAGGTGACCATCCCCCTGGAGAAAGGAGACTGGCAAGGGGGAGGGTGCAGAGGTGTGACGTGTAGGACGGGGTACCCTGACATCATGCAGCCAGAGCCCGACTGGAGGAGAGAGGGACCCGCCGAGTGGATGCCAGAGAGAAGAATATTCTGGTGTTGGGAGAGTGGCGAGGCCAGCAAGGGGGAATGGAGGGCAGAGGACGGGGGGAAATGAGGGTAGCAAGGCATCAGGCAAGACGACACAGAACTTTCCTGGCCCTGGAGATTGATTTTGTCCCACACTGGGCTGTGGAGCCCCACTCCCAGCCTTGAGCAAGAGGTCTGGGGCCTGACTTGTATGTCCAAAGAGTCGCGCTGGCTGCTGGGAATACTAGGAGGCCCCTGCGGCACGGGCCAGAGGGGTGCAGGGGTGCCGAGAAGAGGCCAGGTGCTGGGTTCACTCGAGCTCAAGCCAGTGGGCGTTCCTGGGGGAGACGTCAAGGAAGGTTTTGTGCGGTGCCTGTAGAGGTGCTGCTTGGTTGGCGGTTGGTTCTGACGCACACTGCCTGAAGGTGCCCTGTCAGCAGCTGAGATGGGGAGGGCTGCGGGGGGCAGGCTCAGGGCGGAGGGGTACCGTGTTTGCCATGTCCACCAGGCCGTCTTCTCCTCAACCTCTGTATGCATTTCCTACTGCTGCTATGACAGAGACCACACATGCAGTTGCTGAAAACAATTTAAACGTATTATCTGACAGTCCTGTAAGTTAAAAGTCTGGCATGGGTCTTCATGGGCTAAACCCCAGATGGTTGCCAGGCTGGTTCCTCCTGGCAGCTCTGGAGGAGTAGCTGTTTCTTTCCCAGCTCCCAGAGGCTGCCCACATTCCTTGGCTCATGGCCCCTTCCTCCATTTTCAAAGCCAGCAGTTGCCGGCCGAGTCTTTACCCCATCACATCCTTCAGCCTCTGCACTCTTGACTCCCTCCTCCACTTTTGAGTGCTCTTCCATTGACCTTGGACCCATGCGAATATTACAGAATAATCTCTCATCAGCTGAGTCCTTCTGCAACCTCAACTCCCCATTGCCGTGTGACCTCACCTATTCACAGGTTCCAGGGATTGGGACATGGCATCTTTGGCAGGTGCGGGGGTCGTTATCCTGCTGACCACAAAGGCTGATGTACTCAAGGGACTGGCAAGAAGCTGCTGAGTGTCCCCTGGAGTGGGCATGGTGCCAGGACCAGCAGGCACTGCGGAAACCAGGCCCAGCCCCAAGCCTAGGCAGCGTGGAAGACACGGGGGAGCTGGGCATTATGCCAGGAAGCACCCAAACCAACGTGCAGACACAGACCGGGACGATGCTTGATGGCAGAGCTGAAGAGGTTGGTGAGCCCCGGTGGGCAGTGCCTCCCGGGAAGCGGCGTTGGAGGTCCTGCCCAGGAAGGAGCAGCTTGAGCGAACCTGCCCACCGCTGTGCCTTAGCCAAGAAGGATGTTCCTGCTCTCCACAGCCCACTGGCACTCAGCCTCAATGGCTGCAGCTTGTGTCACTGCTCACACCACTCCCCTGCCCTGGGTCTCCTGGGGAAGGCCCAGACCCAAGCCTGGAGAAGTCACAGGAGAAGGTTGATGGAAGGAGTCCCGGAGCTGGAGTACAGAGACTGGGCTGCTGGCCCAGCTCCGCCCAGACAAGCCCCTTCCCCTAGCTGGGATTGGTGTTTGTCCTCCCATACGGCGCGAGGCCATGCTGGGAGGCCCCCACCCCACTTCTCCCAGCTCTAGAGCCATTGCCCCAATCAACCGAGCTCCATGTGTGTGTGGAGGCAGGAGGCAGCTCTCCACGGCCACCTGAGTCATTGTCCCATAGGCATCGAGTGGCTTGGCACGTCATTCAAGGAGAGAAATGCGACGCTGCAGGTCTTGCCAGGGTAGCTGCACCCGGAGCTCACGTGGGGACGCTGGACATCAGGGACGATGTAGCCGGCGCCAGGGCAGCCAGTGCTGCCTCCAGCCACCTGCCCCAGGCGACATGGAGAGGAGGCCAGGGCAACCCGAGGCTGCCTCCAGCCACCTGCCCCAGGGTGGCTGCTGGTCAGGGGCGAGCACACAGCTCTCGCCAGAAACCTTCCTGTAACTGTACCACTTTCAGAGTCTTCCTCCAGGGGTCCATCGCCATGGGTCCTGCTGACCCCCTGAGGCTATGGGTTCAGTGTGCTGCGGCCCCTGCAGCCCCTCCAGGCTCTGAGCCTGCCGCTCCCCTGTCTGCAGCAGTCCTTCAATCAGCAAACCTCGCTCTTCATTCTGGTCTCACGTCACACACCTCCTCTTCCAGGAAGCCTTCCTGGCTCACTAGACCAATGTCACTGAGAAGTGGCACAAGCTGTGTCATGTCATGGGCTGGAACCGGGAGAACAACTTTATTTTTGTATCTCACTGTCTCTCAAAAATTCACTCCGTGGGGACTTTCTTCTTTGACCTCTGGGTGAAATCTCAGGCCGTGATTTGTCATAATAATGAATCTCATTGAGTCCTCCCCACCCCCTTATCTAACAACCCAGCCCCAATTCTGAACATAGAATGTCTTGTGGCAGGTTAAAGGAAGACTGATCTCTCTGACTTAGCACTAAGTGCTCCCCCTCCTCAGCTTGAGGGCTGCCCAGGCTGCTCGGGAGGGCTTGGGGCAGCCCGTCTTCTCTGCTTCCTCCCCACCCTGCCCCTCATCTTGCTTTCCAACCCCCTGGGGCAGGAGTCTGGGGAGAGGAAGGAGACAGGACAGTTCTTACTTGGCAGGTGCCACTGAAAGATGGGCAGCAGCCTCTGGACCAAGCAGAGCTGTTACCCTCATACCTGGCTGCATTTGGGAAATGTGAGTTCTCCCCTGGTGGATTTTTCAGTGCGTCCCTTCATCCTCCCCACAGCTAGAGGGTGCAGGGCCCCTGGGCCTCTGGCCCAGGACCTCACGGAACAGATCCCCTCACCACCTTTCCTCCACGAGTTCAGTCTCCGGCCCTTGAATGGCTGTACCTTGGCCCACCTCAAACTGCCCTTTACTCGCCTCCCCAGGGGCTTAGATTTTGCCCTTGAGCGTTCTCATGTGTCCCCCAACTTTGGAGCCTCCTCTAAGCTCCTGGTGAGGTCCCACCAAGCCCCTCCCTAGTCCTGGGTGTGGGGCAGCTGCTTCTACCCCTTCCCCTTGGGGAAGGCTCTTCCCAACTCCTGCCTCCACCTCCCCTTTCTCAACCCTTTTCCATTCTTTCCACTGGTGAGAAGATTTTAGATTCATGGAACCAATTCTCCCAGCTTTCCTTTGGAAAGTATATATCTTAATCTGGAGCCTCGTGCCGAATTACACACCAACCTCGGTTAGGCGCCTCACTAGACAGGGAGCGTTAGACAACAACCTACTGCAAACAATCTCTGCAGTTTAAAAGTTTTAAACCTTGCTGAGGCCCCTGCCCACGAGGGCCCTGCCCCCACCCACCAGGCTGGCTGAGCCCTGGGGACTGGGGTGGGGTTGGGGGGCCTGCACCAGCCCCTCCAGGCTCAGCCCCGAGAGCCACGCCCCCTTGCACTGGCAGCTCATTGGTCAGAACACTCGCAGGCCCCGCCCAGCCTCAGGGTGCCAGGAAAAGCCCACAGTGGGCCCAGGAAGCCTCCCCAGCCCTGGGCTACCTCTCTGTGATGCCCCCACAACCACCAGACTGCACGCCGTGCTGTCCCAGCCCCATTCCCACCGTCCACCCCCAGCGCCCAGGACAGGGGCCAGCCAAGTGCCAGCACAGGTGCTAGCACAGGTGCTTGATGTCTGCTAAATTCATAAATAAGTAAGAAAACACAGGATGCTTTGGGTTCTTTGAAGGCAAAGCTCCTAGAGAAGCCAGTCTGCTTTCCATCTGGGATTGGGGGAGTATTTCCTGAAGCATGGTGTGATCCACTCCTGCCACTGCTGAAGTGCGGCTCTGCCACTCAGAACAGAACACCTGGCCGCTCCCTTGACAGGAAACACAGACTCCTGCTTCCGGTCCCCTTTCCTCCTCCTCCTCCTCCACCTGCCCTCTTCCTCCAGGAGGAAGCCTACAGGAAGACTTTGGGGAAGTGTCTTGGAGGTTGCTGATACAGTGAAAGTGAGCGGAAGGGAAGACGAAGGAGGGGTACAGGTGGGGCGAAGGCCAGATGAAGCCGGGGTTGAGTTGGGAGGCTGGTGGAGGCCAGGTGCAGGTGGTATGCGGGCAAGGTGCAGGCAGGTGCAAGTGCAGTGCAGGTGGGGTGCAGGCAGGTGTAGGTGGTGCAGGTGGGGTACAGGCACATGCAAACAGGTGCAGGCAGGGTGCAGGCCAGATGCAAGCTGGGTGCAGGCAGGGTGCAGGTGGGGGCGAGTAGGGTGCAGGCAGATTGGATTTGAGGTGCAGGTAGGGTACAGGCAGGATGGAGGTGGGGTGCAGGCAAGTGCAAGCAGGTACAGGCAGGATGCAGGCAGGTGCAGTTGGGGGACAGGCAGGGTGCGGGCAGGTTGGATATGCGGTACAAGTGAGGTACAAATGAGGTGCAGGCAGGTTGGAGGTGGGGTATAGGCAGGGTGCAGGTGGGGTACAGGCAAGTGCAGGCAGGTACAGGCAGGGTGCAGGCAGGTTGGATGTGGGGTGCAGGTAGAGTGCATGCGGGGTGCATGCATACCCTGTTCACAGGTGCACCTGACGCCTGCCTTCCCAAGCCCCCACTGCTGCCTCTCCCTTTCCAGATCTTCCCGCCATCATCCAGGCCTGAGTCACCTCTTACCTCTTCTGTCACATCCACCAGCTCTCCCTTTCCTTGATGCCTACCTCAGACCTGAGCACATCCTCAAAACCCTGCTCCTGTTAGTGTTGGAGTGACTGGGCTTGCAGCAGCATGCCGTGGTGGCCCAAGTCCAGCCTGGTTGGGAATCCAGGCTCCAGCACACCAGGTGCAGCCTGGGCCCCAAGGGTCACTAATCCACTAAGTGGGGCCAGCTACATGGGCTTCGTGAAGGCCAGTGGGCGGAGACGTGGAAGCACATGGCAGAACGCCGGGTCAAATCCACATCAGGACTATGATTCATGGGGACCGGCCTTAGTTATCATCCCACACCCAGCCCGTGCCCCGCCCCAGGCTCCCCACCCCTCACCCCCAGGACACACCCTCACCCTCGCTCATACTCCAGCCTGCCTGGCCGGCCATCTCCCCTTCCCTCTACCAAATGCCTCCTCACGCTGTGCCCACAATTGCAGTGATCCAAGTTTGTGCCCCTCCTCTGATCGGCTCCCCTCACGGCTGACTCAGTGCCCCCATCCGTCATATGGGGGTGGGGATGCCTGCCTCATGGGATTTGGGGGTGGCTTCTATGAGACAAGGGATATAAAGTTTCTGGCTCACGGCAGAGCCCCTGGAAGAAGCACTGTGAGTGGTCACGGTGGTGACACGACTGCCTGCGCAGCAGGACTGTGTCCAGGTTGAAGCTCACCTTCACCACCTGGGTGTGCTCAGAGAGCCTGGAGAAGAGCTAGCACGTGGTCAGGCACAAACAGATACACAAGCGCACACACGCACAAACTTGGACACACCCACACATGCACACACGCATGCATTTGCACACGTAAATACACTGCGTGTACATACGCACCTGCCCTCAGTTGCACACATGCGCCCCCACATGCACGCACACATGCGCCCCCACATGCACGCACACATGTGCCCCCACATGCACGCACACATGCGCCCCCACATGCATGCACACATGCACACTGTGCAGAAGGGAGGTGTTTTAAGCGAGGTCACGGGGTGGGCAGTGATGTGTGGCTCCCTCTGGCCGTGGCGGCTAAGGGTTGGGAAGACAGTCGGGGCCCGCGGGCTGAGACATGTCCCCAGCTGCACGTTGCAAGGAAATGTCGGGGCAGCACTTTTCTTTCCTGCCAGATTAGCATGTGTTTTGTTTGAGGCTGGGCTGCACATTCTCAGTGGGGAAAACAAGCTTCAAGTGGCCTATTTCCTGGAAAAGGCAGGTGCAGCCCACGAAAGGAGAGGTCTTGGACTGTGCACAGGCTGTGCTGCTTACAGGGAGGGAACCTCGGGTTCCCAAGTGTGAAATGAGATCGGACCTGGCCAGCGGCCCCTAAACTGCAGAGGGTGTCAGACTCGCCTGGAGATGGGGGTGGAGTTTGTTAAAAATGCAGAGTCCCACCTCCTACCCAGAGATTCTGATGTGGCAGGAGGAAATGTTCAGTTTTAATGTCACCTCCTAGGACTTGACTGCACAGCACATGCACATGTCCATGTCCCCTAATTTAAAGGCTCATGGCAACCAGTGAGGCAGGGTCAGTGAGGCTGACGTTCAGCTGCCTGAATCAGAAGCCTGACCACAGAGAATTATCCAAATTCAGATTTATTTTTCTCCTATGACAATAAGTCCAGAGGTCAGCAGTCAGGACCAGTGTGGCAACTCCATGATGGTGTCAGGGACCCAGGCTCCTTCCTCTTCCTGCACTCGGCCTCATGGCCACAAGACAGCTGCAGTACCTCCAGATATCACTCACCTTCTAGCCTCGAGGAAAAGTGATGGGCAACTGATGTGCATCAACCGTGCCTTCCTCCTTGGTTCAAGAAGACAGTAACTTTTCCAGGATCTCTGCCCAGCAGCTTCTGCTTCCATCTCACTGGTAGAACTGGTTCTCGTAGGCAAATCTTGCCCCAAGGGACTGCTGAGATATGAATTTCCATAGCTAAGCCTGCTGCTCTCCAAAAAAAAACTGTTCCTAAGAAAGGGAGAGTGGGTGGGTAGTGGGCAAGCCACCTACAATGCCTGCCTTGGAGGATATCACCGCTCCATGTGCCAGGATGCAGCACAGACCAGAACAGTCTGCCTTTGGCTGAGAGGAAAGCGCTCTCTTCTGAAGAAGTGGTTCTGAGTGCGTGTTGTTAAGTCAAGAAAGTCCCCAGCATCTCCTCCATGTGTTAGTTACACAACTATGAAGAAGCCACTCAGCCTCTCTCTGAGTATCTTTATCAATAAAGTGGGGTGAGGGGCAAGAGTGCTCAGTGATGTCATGCATACAGCACTTAACAAAGGGCCTGTCCCCAGCAAGCCTCCTGTGAATTCTGGCTAGCTTCCTACTGCTAGCATTAGAACCATCATCTATTTAATTATTGGATAACTCACCACCGAGGAGACTCTTTCCTGCCTCTGGATGGAACTTTCCTTGCCAACTGTGCCAGTTTGAAGCTATTATGTACCCCAGAAAAGCCGTGTTTTAATCCTGATCCAATCTTGTGGGGTCAGCGGTTTCCTTTAATCCTGATTCAATATTTAGGGCGCCTTGAGTAGGGCATGAGATTTTGTAGGTTTGTCCAGAGTGATGCATCGATAAATCCCAGAGTGATCTGAACAGTGAATAAAAAAGTATTTGCAAAGTCCCCTTAGGGGAATGATCAGAAAGGGGGAAAATTAAACTTCTCCATTTGGAGAATGCTTGATATTCTCGCAAGCAGTGGGGACAACCAAATCAATAGGCTGAGGCCTCAATCTTGGGGTTTGTTCTTATGAAACTTATCCCTGCAAAGGATAGGCTAAGCCGACTTAAAATTAGGCCTAAGAGTCACCCCCAAGAGAACCTCTTCTGTTGCTCAGATGTGGCCTCTCTCTCTCAGTCAACATGACAAGCAAACTCACTGCCCTCCCCCTGTCTACGTGGGACATGACTCCCAGGGGTGTGGACCTTCCTGGCAACATGGGACAGAAATCCTAGAATGAGTGGGGACTCAGCATCAAGGGATTGAGAAAACTTTCTTGACCAAAAGGGGGAAGAGTGAAATGAGACAAAATAAAGTGTCAATGGCTAAGAGATTCCAAACAGAGTCGAGAGGTTATCCTGGAGGTTATTCTTATGCATTAAATAGATATCACCTTTTTAGTTAAGGTGTAATGGAGAGGCTGGAGGGTACTGCCTGAAAATGTAGAGCTGTGTTCCAGTAGCCATGTTTCTTGAAGATGATTGTATAATGATATAGCTTTCTCAATGTGACTGTGTGATTGTGAAAACCTTGTGTCTGATACTCCTTTTATCTACCTTATTGACAGATCAGTAAAACATATGGATTAAAAATAAATAAATAATAGGGGGAACAAATGTTAAAATAAATTTAGTAGATTGAAATGCTAGTGATCAATGAAAGGGAGGGGTAAGGGGTATGGTATGTATGAATGTTTTTCTGTTTTCTTTTTATTTCTTTTTCTGAATTGATGCAATTGTTCTAAGAAATGATCATGATGGATATACAACTATGTGATGATATTGTGAGTTATTAATTATATAACGAGAATGAAATGATCATACAGTAAGAATGTCTGTGTTTGTATGTGGTTACGTTTCATAAATAAATAAATAAAAATATATCTAACTGGGAAAGAAAATACTATAGGGCAGAAACTTTGGATTAGATTGTCTCCACAGAGATGTGACATGCCCAATAGTGGGTGTGACATTTTGGCTAGATGGAGATGTGACTCCACCCATTCAAGTTGGGTCTTGATTAGTTTACTGGAATCCTTTAAAGGGGAAACAATTTGAAGAAACCTCAAATGCAGACACAGACACAGATGTTTGGAAATGCAGACGCAGATGGTTGGAGAGCAGAAGCGACTGAGCCGACAGAGCCAACATGCAGATGCAGACATTTGGAGATGTAGAGCCCAGCAGACATCGCCATGAGCCTTCCCATGACATTCTAAGCGAGCCAGAACCCAGAGTTGTGTCCCGGAGGAGCTAAGTGAAGGCCAACAAATGCATAGAGAGGAAATCGTTGGCATTAGAAGCTGGAAACAACGGAACTGGGAACAAGGACCAGCAGATGCCAGCCACGCGCCTTCCCAGCTGATAGAGGTGTTCCACAAAGCATCAGCCTTTCTTGAGTAAAGGTAACCTCTTGTTGGTGCCTTAATTTGAACATTTTCTTGGCCTTAGAACTGTAAACTTGCATGGTAATAAATTTCCTTTCTAAAAGCCGTTCCATTTCTGATATATTGCCTTCTGGCAGCTTAACAAACTAATACATCAACCTTGGAAAAATATTGATCTGCTCACTTCATGAGAATAATCAGGATGTGGGCTTCATAAGCTGCCTTGGAGAAGTGAAGGGGAAAGCTGAATTAAAATGAATAAGGCAGAGTCCCTAAGAAAAATGAGATGTATAATCCTCAAGTTTCATTGGCACAGAGTGGCAAATTCAACAATTTCTCCTCTTCCAGCTGCCTCTGTGTCCCCTCTCTTGCAGCCTGTAAGTCACTAAAATGTGAGGCTCAGACTGTCCCTCCAGGTCTCCGAACCCTGGAGAGCTGGTGGGGCCTTTAGAAACACTGAGGAGTCGGCCTGACGTCCAAGAGCATGAGCACCGAGAGCTGTCCATGGTGCTGCCCACCGAGGCTTCAGTCCAGGATGGCCAAGGGTGTGCCACCGTCTGCCACCTCCATCTGTGCGATGGTGCTGTGTGGATGAGACCTGTGGAACAGGGCCCAGCGTGGGTGGGAAAGAAGGCAGTAACCAGTCAGCGATGTGTGGCATGAATGGAGGAAGTCAGAGTCGGCTCCAACTCCACCATTCCTCTTCTAGGAACTTCTGGATAGAAGGCCTGGGTCTGACCCTGGCTCTCACTTTCAAGGTGGGAGACTCTAGAAATAATTGTTTTGAAGAATCAGACCTCAAATGCCATTTAAATCCCCTTCTAGGGTTTGTGTGTCTGTGTGAGGGGGCATTGTCATTTTCACAGTCCTTTCCAAATGACCTTGTTGGAGGGCTTCCTTTCTTCCCTTCCTTCTTTCCATCTTTCCTTCCTTCCTTTCTCTCCTTCCTTCTCTTTCTGTATTTCTTTTTTCTTTCTTTTTCTCTTTGTGCTAGTTTGAAAGGATTTATGTACCCTAGAAAAGCCATGTTTTAAACCTGATCCAACCTTGTGGGAGCAAAATTTATCTTAATCCCTATTGAGCACTATGGATTAGAAACTTGATTAGATTATCTCCACAGAGATGTGACACACCCAATGGTGGGTATTAACCTTGCATTAGAGGGAGATGTGACTCCACCTATCCCAGATGGGTCTTGATCAGTTTACTGGAATCCTTTTAAAGAGGGAGCATTTTGGAGAAAGCTTCAGAATGACTACAGCCACAAGTCCAAGAGCCCATAATGAGAGCCCATGCCACCAGAGACCTTTGGAGATGAAGAAGGGAGCTTCATGAAACAAGAAACCTGGAGTGAGAGCTAGCAGATGTCACCATGTTCGCTATGTTCCTTTCCAGTTGAGAGAGAAACCCTGAACTTCATTGGTCTTCTGGAACCAAGGCATCTATCCCTGGCCTTAGATTGGACATTTCTATATTCTTGCTTTAAATTGGATGTTTTTCACAGTCTAAGAATTGTAAACTGGCAACTTATTAAATTCCCCTTTTAAAAGCCATTCCATTTCTGGTATATTGCATTCCAGCAGCTAGCAAAGTAGAACACTCTTCCTTCCTTTCTCCTTTCTTCCTCTCTCTATTTTTCTAATAAGAAGCTTCATGAAAATGACGTGAGCAGCTGCCACTTCTCAAGTACAAATCTGGGTCAGGCTCATTATGAATGCTTCCCATTCACTATCTCACATAATCTACACAACAACTCTGGAAGCCATTACTATTGCTTCCCCCATTTCACAGACCAGGAACTTGAAACCTGAGGACCATGAGCCCCAGCTTAAGGCCACAGAACTAACAGGTAGCAGAGCTGGGATTCAAACCCAGAACTCTCTGACAGCAAAGTCAGAGGTCACAGCAATCTTTCTATTAATAGTCCTTTAATTTTTTTTCAAATTTCCAAAGTCGTAATTTGAAAGGGTAAAATAAAATATCAGCTATGTCCTTTTACAGAAAAAGAATCTTAATTAGAAATGTGATTTTTCTCAAGTTTTCTGGCACATCTGGGACACAGGTTGAAGGTGGGGTGGGGCGGTGGGGCAAAAGAGGTTGTCTGAAGCCAGAGCTCAAGTTTACTTTGTTTGCTGATCTCCAAGACTCGTTCGAGGTCCACTTGCTACCCTTCCCCACTTAAGGAGTGGGAGTGGAGTCCTTTTTTCCAGCTTTGTCACTAAGGTTGGCACATGCAGGGGAGACAGTCTTCTGAGGAAACAAGCCCCGTCTTGCCCCTCCAGATGGAGAATGAGCCTGAACAAGGCACAATGGCAAGGGAGAAGGTCTGAAATGGGTCTGTAGGAAAAGTAAGGATATAATTGGGGAAATTGGAGGCTAATTAGCTCTTCCCAGCATCAGGCTGCATGTTCACCAAGAAGGCATGTTTCCATGCAGCTGGGGGAAGTGGAGCCTGTCATGCTCTAGAAACACAGCTCCTTCCTGTTCAGCAGAGGAGGCCAGAGCCTTGGGGTGGAAGGTACAGCCTCAAGACCGGCCCTCTTCCACCCAGGACAGGGATTGTCTGGGAGCTTTGGAGTCTTCATGACGATGCATGAGAGAAGACATTCCCGAGACCCACCCACCTCCTTGGCAATGGGAAATGGTACGGGTTTGTGTTCAATTTGTTACAAATGCCCTCTGGTCATCTGGACTTCTTGAGAACTTATTCTTAAATCCCAAGGATGAAGCACAGTTCCCTCTCTGGCTGAGATGAGCATCCATTACCACAAATGACTAATGGAAGCCACCAGACACCAGTAAACTCTGCTGGTAATAACTGCAGCCAAGGCCAGGGCTCTGCCCACAGTCTATGCGGTTGAGCCCCAGGAAGAAAGAGGCTGTGTTCCAGGCCAGCACCTCCTGGCACCACTCAACTCAGTGTGGACGAGTCTTTGTGCCACTTCCCTGTTCAGCAGGACTGTCCTTGGTGTGGAGAGTGAAGTTGAAGGGCAGGCTGAGGGGTCAGGGTGGAGATCAGAGCTGCAGGCAACTGTTCTAAGATGCAGGAGCAGGGTGGATATGGGACAGGGGGTGGAAGGGCCTGGCTAGAGTAAGGCAGACCTGGGTTTGGCCTCTGGCTCTCCCACTTACTGGGTGTGTGACTTTGTATAAGGCCCTTATACTTTCTGAGTCTCCAATTTTCACCTGTACGTAGACACCATGGCCCACTTTGAAGGGTGGTTGGGGTTAAATGAGATGATTCACGTGAAATGTCTGGTAGCACCATTCCTGAAGGGTCTTCCTAGAGTTGGAGGGAAGTTAGCTGTAAAGCTGTTCTAGTTTGCTAGCTGCCGGAATGCGATAGAACAGCAACAGAATGGCTTTTTAAAAGGGGAATTTAACAAGTTGCTAGTTTACAGTTCTAAGGCCGAGAAAATGTCCCAATTAAAGCAAGTCTATAGAAATGTCCAATCCAAGGCATCCAGGGAAAGATACCTTGGTTCAAGAAGGCCGATGAAGTTCAGGGTTTCTCTCTCAAGTGAGAAGGCACATGGTGAACAGGGTCAGAGTTTCTCTTTCATCTGGAAAGGCATGTGGCAAACATGGCATCATCTGCTAGCTTTCTCTCTTGGCTTTCTTTCATGAAGCTCCCTGGGAGGTGTTTTCCTTCTTCGTTTCCAAAGGTCACTGACTGGTGGGCTCTGCTTCTCGTGGCTGTGTTGCTCTGCTCTCTCAGAATCTCTTTCATTCTCCAAAATGTTTCCTCTTTTATAGGACTTCAGAAACTAATCAAGACCCACCCAGATGTGTGGAGACACGCCTCTACCTCTCTACCTAATCCATCTTAACAACCACTCTTGATTAAATCACGTCTCCAGGTAGATGATCTAATTACAGTTTCAAACAACCAATACTGAATAGGGAATAGAAGAAATGGCTGCCTTTACAAAATGTGATTAGGATTAAAACATGGCTTTTCTAGGGGACATACATACAAACTAGCACAAAAGGTAACAATCCACATTTACTGACGGCAAGTGGGTGTCAAATATCACGCAGTTCACTTGGGTGACTTCATTTCATCCTTTTAACCACTCAATGAGGAAGATGTCATTATCCCTACTCTGTAGATGGGGAAACTGAAACTCAGAGAGGTTAAGTGACTGGCCCAAAGTCACACAGCTCAGAAGGAGGAAAGTCTGGACTGGAACTTGCCTGTGCCCAATGGCAAGTGATGCTTCTAGATGTGACTCAACTGTACCTCTCTGTGCTGGTTTGAAAGGAAGTATGCCCCCTAAGAAAAGCCATGTTTTAATATAAATCCCATTTCATAAAGGCAGAATACTCTCTATTCAATACTGTATGTTTGAAACTGTAATGAGATCATCTGCCTGGGTGACGTGATTTAGTCAAGAGTGGTTGTTAAACTGGATTAGGGGATAACATGTCTCCACCCATTTGAGTGGGTCTTGATTAGTTTCTGAAGTCCTATAAAAGAGGAAACATTTTGGAGAATGAGAGACTCAGAGAGAGCAGAACGATGTAGCCATGAGATGCAGAGAGTCCACGAGCCAGCAACCTTTGGAGATGAAGGAAGAAGCCTCCCGGGGAGCTTCACAAAACAGGAAGCCAGGAGAAGATGCTAGTAGATGACGCCGTATTTGCCATGTGCCCTTCCAGCTGAGAGAGAAGCCCTGACTGTGTTCGCCAAGTGCCTTCTCACTTGAGAGAGAAACCCTGAACTTCATCGGCCTTCTTGAACCAAGGTATCTTTCCCTGGATGCCTTTGATTGGACATTTCTTTAGACTTGTTTTAATTGGGTCATTTTCTCGGCCTTAGAACTGTAAATTAGCAACTCATTAAATTCTCCCTTTTAAAAGCCATTCC
>PVIY010039789.1:0-22856 GCA_004026745.1 Myrmecophaga tridactyla
GGTCCCACTCCTCTCCAATCAATGCCTTCACTTTAACGGCAGACACCATGCAAGACTGAGATTTCAGTTTACATTGTAAAGTTGCTACTCTAACAATAAGATTCTGAGTCTGATTTTCAGAGATCTCAAGTCTATGGCTACAGGAAATAAGATTTTCCTTCAGGATACTCATAGAAACGTCTACATCTTTCAGACGGTGCTTAAGCTTCTCATTTGAAGCCTTAAGCTCATCCCTTTCACCCCTTAATGTAGACAGTGTATCTAACAACAACCAACCAACATCGCTATAACTCTTATTTCTACAAAACTCTGTAAAGGTGTCAAAAACATTATCCCCCAGAGTCTGGCTTCGTACAAGTGAAGCATTAGGAGAATCGAATGATGGTATTTTGACTATCTCCTTTGCCAACTCACTCCATGGATTGGGAGTGTCATTCTGATTATGGGAATCAGAGTCCTTAGTGTCTCTGAGTCCAGTCAGAGTAGAAAACCATTGATAAAAACCCATCTTTAAGATTCTGTTTCTTAAGAACCACTCCTGGTACCAAGATGTATTAGTTAGGGTTCTCTAGAGAAACAGAATCAACAAGGAACACTTGCAAATATAAAATTTATACAAGTGTCTCACGTGACCGCAGGAACGCAGAGTCCAAAATCCACAGGGCAGGCTGTGAAGCCGATGACTCCGATGGATGGCCTGGATGAACTCCACAGGAGAGGCTCACCAGCCAAAGCAGGAATGGAACCTGTCTCCTCTGAGTCCTCCTTAAAAGGCTTCCCATGATTAGATTTCGCATCACTAATTGCAGAAGACACTCCCCTTTGGCTGATTACAAATGGAATCAGCTGTGGATGCAGCTGACGTGATCATGACCTAATCCTATGAAATATCCTCATTGCAACAGACAGGCCAGCACTTGCCCAATCAGATAAACAGGTACCACAACTTGGCCAAGTTGACATGTGTCCCTAACCATGACAGTTAGAAAAAGATATTTCACATAAACAACAACTGAAAAAGAGCAAGGGTAGGTATAACAATATCAGACAAATGCAACTTCAAATGTAAAACAATTAAAGGAGACAAAGGACAATATTAATTAAGAGGACAACTCATTAAGAAGACATAGCAATCATAAATATTTATATACTGTGCCAAGGTCCCCAAAAGTACATGAGGCACTCACAGACAATAGTGAGGACAAAAGTAGACCCCTCTACAGTAAAGCTGGAGACAATGCTCTCATAAATGGATAGGACAGCTAAACAGAGGATCAATAAGGAAAAAATGATGTTGAATAGTATAATAAATTAGCCGAATTTAATAGACACTTATAGAATATTATTTCCCACAACAACAGAATATATATTTTTCTCAAGTGTTCATGGATCATTCTCCAGGATAGATAACATGTTGGATCACAAGCAAATCTTAATACATGCAAAAAGATTAAAATTATACAAAACACTTTCTTGGATCATAATGGAATGAAGTAGGAAATCAATAACAATCAGAAGTCTGAAAAGTTCACATATAAATGAAGGCTAAACAATACCTACTAAAACAACCAAGGAAAAATTACAAGAGAAATCAGTAGATATCTTCAGGTAAATAAAAATGAGAAGATAGAATATCAAAACTTATGGGATGCAGCAAACCAATGCTGAGAGGGAAGTTTATTACACTAAATTCAAAAAGCGGAAAGAGCAAAAAATGGAATTAACTGCTAACCTGGAGGAACTAGAAGAACAACTGCAAAGTAATCCCTAAACAAGGAAAGAAATAACAAAGATTAGAGAATAATGAATGAAACTGAAACTATGAAAACAATAAAAAGACTAAAAAAAATCAGAAGTTCGTTCTTTGAGAAAGTCAGTAAAATAGATGGACCCTTAGCTATGACAGAGAAACAGAGAGAGGAGATGCAAATAAATAAAATACATTAACGTAATACACCACATCAGTAAGTTAAAGGGGAAAAACACATGACCATTTCAATTCATGCACAAAAGGCATTTGACAAAATTAAGCATCTTTTCCTGACAAAAACATTTCAAAGGATAAGAATAGAGGGAAATTTCCTCAATATATATGAAATACATAAAAAATACAACTAATATTAGACTCAATATTGTCCTTGAAAATAAGGAATAAGACAAGGGTGCCCATAGTCATGACTGTTATTCAAACTTTGGGATATACAAATGATAGAATAGTACACAGCTGTGAAAAGGAATACAAACATGATGCATGGAACATGGATGAAACTTGAGGAAATTATGTTGAGTGAAATCAGCCTGAAGCAAAAGGATAAATAGTATTTAATCTCACTAGTATGATATAACATTAATGAGTGCACTTTGAGAGTTAAAGTTGAGAGCACACATTGTCATGAGATAGAGAAAGTGTAGAGTGTGAGCATTTGATGCTGAAAGCAGTACAGAATGTTCAGCAGTATTGATTGTAAGGGTCCAGAAATGGGCAGCATGATACTCTCCGATAGTATCACAATATTGTAAGAACACTGAATGAAGCTGAGTGTGAGTATGGTTGAGGGAGGAGGGCTGGGGTTACGTGTGACATTAGGAGGAATTGTAGAGGAAAAAAAATCGGTAAGCTTGACATGGACAATTATGGTGATTAAATGCATAAATATTAAAATGTTTTTGCCTGAGGGAGAACAAATGAATGTCAACATTGCAAGGTGTTGAAAATGGGATGGTATATGGAAAGCAATGCATTCAATGCAAACTAGGATCTATAGTCAACAGTAACATTGTAATAGGCTTCCTTTGAAAATAACAAAGGCAATATGCCAAAGATAAATGTCAATAATAGGAGGATATGGAGGAGAAATATGGGATTCTTGAGGTTATTTGTTAGGCACGGTGTCAGTAAAGGATTCCACATGAGGCAGTAAGTTAAAGCTTAAGGGGTTTATTGCTAGAGAGAAATAAATTGACAGCAAAGGGAGAACAGGCAGATGGGAGCCAGTGAAACCTGCTAGCAGAAGAGAAAGTAAAAATGGCTCCAACTCTTTTTCTGACAGCCTGTGGTTTTAAAGGAAAAACCACACCAAGAGGGGTGGAGGAGACATGTGGCTACAGGCATCACTGGGAAATATCAAGTTGGTTCAGATCATGACTTCACGCTCATGGTTATCTGGTCTGGCCTCTGGTGGGTGGAGTGTTGGCAAAATTGTGCTTACCATCTTGCTGTCACATCAAGTCCTGTTAGAAAAGCTGCTGAGGGAGAGAAACTGAAGGGGCCCCCATGCCACAGAATCCAGTTTGTAAGTCAAGTTTCATTTATTGATACATGACATTCCTGCCTTTTTTATTTTAACAAAATTGACCAGAACTGGGGTTAGATTTGGGATGACAACTTAGCTTAGCTCAAAGCAATTTTTGGAGGGAGCAAGGATGTTGTGTTCTCTTTTGGGCTACTTCCTTCTGTGGCTGGGTGAAGTTGGGGAAGGAAAATTGCTTTGAGCCAGTCAGAGGCATCATTAATTGTGCTGCAACAGGAAAAAATTTTTGTTGTAGCAGGAATATGTTTTTAGAATTCTGGTTAGTCATGGCTACTATAGACTTGTGAACAAATTTAGATAGGCAGTGTAAGAGACAGGGGTTTAGGAGGAAAATTAATAGGAGGATAATTAAAGAGGAGTGAGTTGTTAATAAGATTTATGAGGCAAAGGGATGAATTGATGAGATTATTTTTAATTTTTGGAGAGTTTAGCACCTTTAGGTTTCAGAGCTTCTTGGCATTGGAATAATTTGGAGGTTTTAAGCTTCTGAAAAACAAAGAAAAGCTTTTGTGTTATGCTGAGTATTCATACAAAATTGGGGTTCAGTTTTCTCTGCATTTTATTAACATGGATTATTAGTATGCTCTTAATATAAAGTATTTTGAAAAAAAAGTTTTTCTTAAACATCTAAATTTTGTGTCTAAAATATTTTATAACAAAATAATATCCTTATTAATGTTTATGCTAGCATTATCCTTTATTTAAAAAAACACATCTGGGCGGGCCACGGTGGCTCAGCAGGTAAGAACGCTTGCCTGCTGTGCCCAAGGACCCAGGTTTGATTCCTGGTGCCTGCCCATGTGAAAAAAAAAACACATCTTCTTACTGCTAAAAAAAAAGTTACAAATAATTTTTCCTTTCACCTTGTATAAATAAGGTGCCAAGGTACTAAAATAACTTAACCTATTGCATAAAAAGTATTTAAGACATATTACAATGATTAAAAAGAAATTTCTATTTTGTTGCTAATTAAGTTTAAATAAGTAAAATATTTATATATTTAAACATTGTATAAATTCCTGAAAATTTGACAATATTCTCACTATCAATGTTATATCCTAATACTAATCTATATAATGTTAAGCAGTGGTATGTTCTTATTAATCATGGTTTTAATTATTTTAAAAAGACTACAAATTATAGAAACAGCCAATTGTCAGTTGCACTGCTTTACTGTAATAGTTCTCTAAATATATATGTACTTAACTTTTAAAGAAATAGCTAAACAAATATATATATATTTATATATATATTATTAAATAATAGAACTCTCGTAAAAGTGTAAAAATATATTATAAAGTGTTATTATTATTAGGTACATTGCTTAGTTTATGCAACCTGTTAGGCTACTTTAAGAGGAACTTTGAGAATGTACTTATAATATTAGTTTATTTATTAGTAAGTTTATTTAAATTTAAGGAGAACATACTTAAGCAGAATAAAATTGCCTTTGTTCAATTGAAAGAGTCATTATTTAATTTTTTTACTGTTTTTATAATATTTTAAAATTACAAAGAACTTTAAAAGTATATTGATTATTAAGTTTTGGCAACTATATTGAGCTCATTGAATTGGTTTTAAGTTTAAATGTGGGAAAATTTTTTAATTGGTTGCACAGACAGAATGATATTAGACTTAGAGCTTCTTAAAATTTTGTTTTTTTATTAACTTGCTGTTAATATTCAGAGGTATGAGACTATACATTGAAATGCATACAGACATAAATAAGAATTTTATTGTTTTTGAGAGGGATAAATCAAGGATTGAATATGTGAGGAGTTTAAAAAGTATTTGCAAAGTTCCCTTGAGGGAATGGGGGAAAAGGTAGAAATATTGAACTTTCCCACCAGGGGAAGATCAGATTTTCTTGCAATACTTAAAGACTGCTAATTTGATGGGCTAGCCCTTGAGCATAGGGTCTGCCTTTTTGAAACTTATTCCTGCAAAAGAGAGGAATTCATTATGACTGCGTCTAAAAGTCACTCCCAGAGAACCACCTTTGTTGTTCAGACATAGCCTTTATTTCTAAGCCAGCAAGACAGGTGAACATACTGCCCTACATACTATGTGGGACATGACTCCCAAGGGTGTAAATTTTCCCAGAAACATGGAACCTGACTCCTAGGGATGAGCCTGGACCAGCTTCATGAGATTGAGAAAGACTTCTTGACCAAAAGGGGGAAGAATAATGAAACAAAATAAAATTTCAGTGACTGAAAAAATTTTTAGAGTTGAGAGGTCATTCTGGAGGTTATTCTTATTTCATATATATATATGAAATCACTTATTAGTTTCTAGTGTATTGGAATAGCTAGAAGAAAATACATGAGCCTATTGAAATATAATCCAGTAGCCTTGATTCTTGGACACAATTGTATATCCATATAGCTTTTACAATGTGACCGTGTGAATGTGAAAACCTTGTGACTGACACTCTCTTTGCATAGGGTATGGACAGAGAAGTAAAAAAAAATATGTCTCCCTCTTGTTAGATTCATTATTAACATACAAGATAGGGTTGATTTAGAAATGATCCTATTCATTATAAATTTGTAGAAACAAGTGCTCTCTGGCAGTTATTATAGACCTATTACTTATGTTAAGAAAATATTATTTTTATCTAGCTTTATTTATTGCAATAAATTGAAAGATAATACATGCTTCTATACTTACTATGCACCAATCATTGCTTACACTTGAAATTTGTGGTTTCTCCTAATAACCTGTGAGGCAGGTGCTATTAGTACCTTAAAAAGTACTTATCATCACCTCTTGTAAGATAAGAACATTGAAGCAAGCAGAGGTTCAGAAACATACCCAGTGTCACAGGACCACAAAATAAAGGAAGATGGGTGCATTGTCAGACCTCATAGCCCCACTTCTACAAGGGGAACTCTAGGTCTCTCTCTCTAGCTCCACTGTTGAGGCATGGGAATCTCTATAGAGAAGGGACCTCAATAGTCGCAGTTCCACAGGAGGAGAGGCTAGGAATGGTAAAGTGAAGAAGAGTGGAGAATCACAAGCAAAGGACCCATTAAATTGCACATACATTTAGCAATGCTAATGGTAACAGGGGAGTTTAAGTGCCTCCCCCAAGCCATCTTTGATTCCAGCATTGAAAACAGATTTTCTGGCTTTACTTGAGAGAAAAAGCCACATTTGCTTTGTATTTGTTTATGATTCCAACACTATCTTTTCATTCTATTTTAGTCTAATATTAAGGTTATTTTCAAAGCAATTTTTAACAGTTAATTTTTTTAATTTTATGACTGTATCCCTCTTCATCTACTAAAAAAACAATTGCATATTCATCAACTTGGATTTTCTGAGGCACTTCTCAGTGATCCACTCAGCCCATATGAATTAATGCCATTTAAACCCGATACCCATCACAGCAAGTAAGGGTATTTAATAACCTGTAATTAACTTTTATTTCATTCATCTCATTTAAATTTTTTAGCTATTCAATTTTCTGTACTCCTTTATATTAAATTAATTTTTGTGGACATATTATCTATTCCAATCCTCATACAAAATGCTGTGCCTTTTTGTTCTAGAAATGTACATATAATTTCCATTGAAAATATTAACTTGCATAGCTAATATAAATAATCAATTTTATATTCTTCACAATCTTCCATTGAGTGCTTCATGTGGACTGTCTATATATTTTTATATAGTTTATCTTTCATTTATTTAGAAAACCATTATTAAAATAGTGTTCTTCAAGGTAAAGTATACAATCTTTTGAATATTCTGAAAGTAATCCAAGCTATGTTTTTTGTATCATCCAAGTTGTTCAACTTTTCAAATTTTTGTTTGGGCTAAAAACAGTAATATAAACTTTGGATAGGCCAAGCGGTAAAATGCAAAGTATGTGTCACATTGCAGAGAATGCTTCTGAAAAAGAAAGCATGAAATAGCAGACAAATCTTTTTCATGCTACCAACATAAACATCAGTTTACACCTGCTCCTGAGAAAGAAAGACAAAGCTGAGACCTGAGATGAGTAGAGACAAGTGGCTACAGTTACATTGATTTAATCAGGTATTCAGCAGCTGAATTTTAAAATTATATGACAAAATGAAAAAACAGTATCTGCATCCTATGATTAAGAATTAAGTAACACATATAACTAAGCCATAAAATTTACAAAAGGGATTTATGAGCACTTCTCCCTTCCTTTAAAAATTTTCCTCCTAATTAGAGCTACAGGAAAGTAGAACTAAATATGTGTAATGTGACTACAGGTAAACACATTGATTTTACTATTAAGAGTTCTGCTAAAGCACCAACATCAGACCTGAAACATGCAAGATTTTCAGATCCATTAAAAAAAAGAGTAATAACATCCTTAAGTCAGAAACTTTAAGCAACAAGTGAAAAATGGGCAGAATCATCTATAGCAAAACTCCAGAAAATAGTTAATACTGTAACTAGGCAAGCACTGAATCAAGAAAAGGCAACTTAAAAGCAGCAGGAAAATCTTGTTGCCACAAGGCTGGCCCTTCCCATCCCCTCACCAGCTAGGCAAAGGACTGGACTTTGCACCCACTGTAGATCCTGGTCCCAGTTTCAGAGACAGCAGAATAACCCTGATGCACAGAACGAACCTTGTGCCTTGGGGCAGCCTGTATCACTGAACCACGGCCCTTGTCACAGGCTTGCCATTCCAGAACTCACCTGCATGTGAGGGTGGCTCGTGGGACATTTGAAATGCTATAGGAGAGTGGTTAAGTCATGGTGCCAGGGCAAAAGGATGCTGGTTTTAGGGCACATAATAAGGCATTGAGGACTGGGAGGAGAGGCTTCCTGCAAGAAGGGAGTTGCTTGGGTCCATGTGGAAGGGGAAACTCCCAGCACCACATATTCAAGCCTAAGACAAGATGCATGCACAGAAAAGATGGAAGAGGAATGTACACTTTCACCTCGGGCTGGTCTTTATAGGCATTGTAAAGCAGGTTAAGTGTTGAAGTATATCACATTAATAGAATTAAGGGAGGGGCAACACTTTTTCATCTGGATTGACACAGAAAATGCATTTTATGAAATCCCATACCATTCATCATGAAGTTATTCAGAAAAGTAGGAATAAAAATGAACTTCTTCGTTATAATACAGAACAAATACAAAAAGCCTACAGTTAACATCATACTTGATGAAAGACTGAAAAATTTCCTTCCAATATCAGTAACAAGACAAATGTGTCCTCTTTCACCACTCGTATTCAACATGACATTGGATGTTCTAGCCAGAGCAATTAGGTAAAATAAAGAAATAGAAAGTCATCTAAATTGGAACGAAAGTGGTAAATCCTTTCAACATCACAAATGACATGATTGTATATACAGAAATCCAAAGAATGTACAATAATTTACAATAACTAAGAAATATTTTCAGCATAGTGAAGGCATACGAGGTCAATACTCAGGTAGCAGTGGTGTTTCTATACACCAGCAATGAACAATCCAAAAGGAAATAAATAAAACAGTTTGATTTGCAATAACAACTAAAGCAATATGTAAGAATAAATTAAACCACAGATGTAAAGAACTTGTGCACAGAAAAATACAAATCATTACTAAAAGAAATCAGCATACATGGACTAGAAGACTTATTGCCTTCAAGATGACAATACCCAAACAGATGCAATGCAATAACAATAAAAATTCCAAAATAATTTTGATTTATTTGAAGAAATGGAAAATTTAATCATCAAATTCATATGGAAGAGAAAGGATTCCTGAAAGCCAAAACCCTTTGAAAAAGAGAAAAGTTTATGGACTCATACTTCCCAATTTCTAAACCTATTACAGAGCTATCATAATCAAAACTATGTAACAAAGCAATAGTAACCAAACTATGTGTGGCACAAAAACAGGCATATAGACCAATGGAATAGAATCGAAAGTTCAGAAATGAACACTCGTTTTTATGGCCAATTGATTTTTGAGAAGAGTGCCAGTTACTGAGCAGAGAAGGAATAGTCTCTTCAACAAATGGCACTGGATAAACACACAGAAAGATTGGGATATCCACGTAGAATGAAAGCAGACATCTACCTTATACCATATACAAAAATAATTCACAACGGTTCACATATCTTATATAAGAAACCAAACTATAAAACTCTTAGTAGAAAAAAAGGGAAATATCTTCCATCCCTTATGGATTCTTAAACTTCAAATCCAAAGCACAGGCAGTGAAAGAAAAAATATGTGACATCCTCAAAATCATGAACTTTTGTGCTTCAAAGGACTTTGTCAAGAAAGTAAAAAGGCAACCTATGGGAATGCAAGAAAACATTTGGAAACCGCATATCTGGTTAGGGTTTTGTATGTCCAGAATATATAAAGAAATCGAAGAACTTAAAAATAAAAAGACAAAAAAATCCAATTAAAGTGGCCCTAAGACATAAATATACATTTCTCCATTTTTTCTGAGGAAAAATGTTGGTAGTTAATCAAAAAGTTAAACATTGAACTACTGTATGCTCCAACAATTGAAAGACAAGACTCAAACTTATACGTGTACACTGATATTCACAGCAGCATTAGTCATAATTTCCCAAAGATGGAAACAATGCAAGTGTCCATCAACAGAGGGAATGGACAAATAAAATGTTATATATATATATACACACACACATATATATGCAATGAATTCAACAAACGGTGCTGCAATAGCAGGATACTCACATGGAAAAATAATGCAATGTGACCCCACTATACAGCATACAAAAAAAAAAAAGAGGAAAGAAATGGCTGCCTCCACAACAGGCACCAGGAGTAAAGCATGGCTTTTCTAGGGTACATAATCCTTTCAAACTGGCACACTTATACATAATGAATTCCTGTGTGAAAATTTGCTATATCATAAGATATAAATTTGCCTAAATTTACCTATCAATTCAGTGCAACTCATATTAAAGCCCAATGGAATTTATTTTAGGGAACTTTTAAAGCTGATTTCAAGTTTCTTATGGAAACGCAAAGAACCAAAGCAAGGCAAGGCCTCCATGAAGAAAAAGTAAGATGTCTCCACTACCAATCCAAATACCTAGACCTGCTATAAAATTACAGTCATGAATACCTTGTAGAATTGTCATTGGAATAGAAAAATAGGTGAATACAACAGAGAAGACAGCCCAGAAAGAAGACTGTGTACATATGGAACTTCACATACAGCAAAGGAGGTTTTAACAGTGAAGCACTGATTTGATGAACAGAACTGGTCATCCTTATTGAAAAAGAATCATTAGAGCTACGCAATAAGTAAATTACAGGTAGATTCAAGAATGATGTCCAAAGAAAGAAAAAAGGTAGAAAAGTAAAAACTACCTATATCGCAAATGATACTTTTAAAAAGGAAAGACAATTCAAGACTGGGAGAAAATATCTGCAGTATATAAACATGACAAAGTATTAAGAAGCAGTATGCATTAAGAACTGCTAATAAATATTTTTTAAATGAGCACCCTCAATTGAAAAAAGTATGAAAGACAATTCACAAAAACAAGGAAATAAACATACAAAATACTCTCAATTTCATGTCATCAAAGAAATGCATATTAAAATCAAAATGAGATAGCATGTCAGATGATGCAACTAGATTTAAAATATTGAATTTATGGCAAAATAAAATTTATATTCTTCTGGTGGAACTTTATATTTGTACAACCATTTTTAGAGCACCTTAATGTTTGATAAAGATATGCATACACTAAGAATGAGAAATTGCACTACATGCATGCATATGTAGAAACAAAGACACAGTACATTATTTTTTCATAATTTAAAAGAATTAAATGCAAGATTTTGATAGTGAAGGGTGGGTGTTTGTGTGTATATCTTCCTGTGAAGACTTTTTTGGTCTTCTTGTTGTTGTTTTTGTTAGCGATGTTGTATATTTACAGAAAAATCATGCAGAAAGTGCAGAGTTCTGTACACACCTATCACAATGCATTTTCCCGCTATTAACACCTTGCATTACTGTGATGCCTTCAATTCAATTGATTAAACAATATTATTATAATTATACTAGTAATAGTAATTCATAGCTTACATTATGTTTCAGTTTGTATTGTATCCTTTCATGCTTCTGCTTTGTGATTTTTATTCTGGAGACATATATACTATCAAATCTTCTCATTTAAAACATTTTCAAAAACAGTTCATTGGTGTTAATTAGATTTGCAGTGTTCTGCTACCATCACCTCCATCCATCACCAAAATTTTTCTGTCACACTGAGCAGAAATTCTGTGGCAATTAAGCAATAACTCTTCATTTCCTAACCCACCCAAACCACTGATAATTTGTAGTCTAGTTTATCAATTTGCACATTCTAATTATTTCATATCAGTGAAATCATACAATATCTGCCCACTGTGTCTAGCTTATTTCACTCAATACGATGTGTTCAAAATTCATCCCTGTTGTCACATGTATAACTTCATTATTTTCGCAGCTGAATAATATTCCATTATATGTCTATGCCACATTTTATCCACTTACCTGTTGATGGACCCTTGGGTTGCAATAGTGAGTAATGCTGCTATGAACATTGGTGCCCAAGTATCTGTGGCCCTGCTTTCAGGTCTTCTGAGTATATACCTTGTATAGGATTGCTGGATCATATGCAGTTCTATACTTAGCTTCCTGAGGAACCTTCAAACTGTCTTCCACAGAACCTGCACCATTTTACATTCTCACCAACAGTGAATGAATATTCCAATTTCTCCACATTCTCTCCAACACCTGTAGTTTTCTGGTTATGACATCATGACATCTTTTTTTAAATTTTTATTGATAAAGCAATGTACAAGCACATACGTTCTTAACATACAAATATTCCATGCGTAGTGTACCATCAATAACTCACAATATCATCACATAGCTGTATATTCATCACCACGATCATTTTTTAGAACATATGCATCACTCTGGAAAAAGAAATAAAAAGGAAAAAGGAAAAAAACTCATACATGCCAAGTTTTCTGGTTATTTAATAGCTATTCTAGTAGGTGAAATGAGATCTCATTTTGGTTTTTATTTTCATCTCCTTAATACCTAGTGATACTGAGCATTTTTTTCACGTGCTTTTTACTCATTTGTGATTTCCTCTTTGGAAAAATATCTATTCAGATCTTTTGCTAATTTTAATTGGTATGTTTGTCTTTTTATTGTTGAACTGTAGGATTTTGTTATCTATTCTGGATATTAAACCCTATTGGATACCAAATATTTTCTCCCATTGAGTAGAATGCCTCTTTAATTTCTTGATGTCCTGTGAGACATAAACATTTTTAATTTTGAGGAGATCTCAGTTATCTGTTATTTCTCTCACTTCTTGTGTTTTGGGTATAAAGTCTAAGAAACCATAAGCAACCACAAGAGTTTGAAGACGCTTTACTACATTTATCTTCTAAGAGTTTTAGGATTCTGGCTCTTATATTTAGGTCTTTCATCCATCTTGAGTTAAATTTTGTGTAAGATGTGCAATAGAGTACTTTTTCATAATTTTTCATATAGATATCCAGTTCTTCCAGCACCATTAGTTGAAGAAACTGTTCTTCCCCAGCTGAGTGGGCTTGGCATCCATGACAAATATCAATTGACCATAGATGTGAGGGTCTGTTTCTGAGCTCTCAATTCAATTTTCATTAAATCAATAAATCGATCATATGCCAGTGATGAAATGTGGTATATGCATATAATGAAATATTATTCAGCTGCAAAAGGAATGAAGTTTTAAGGCATGTGATAACTATGCCTTTGTAATGTGCTTTAAAATCAGGAAGTGTGAGTCCTTCAACTATAGGTTTGTAATATGCTTTAAAATTAGGAAGTGTGAGTTCTGCAACCTCATTATTCTCTTTCAAGATGTGTTTGGGTATTTGGGGCCAAAAATAAATTTGATAATTGGCTTTTCAATTTATTCAAGTAGGCAGTTGGAATTTTGATTGGGATTGCCTTGAATCTGTAAATTCGTTTGGGTAAGAAATGATATCTTAACAATAATTAGCCTTCCAATCCATGAGCACAGAATATCCTTCCATCTATTTAGGTTTCATTTGATTTCTTTTACAGTGTCTTTTTAGTTTTCTGGGTACAAATCCTTTAAATACTTTCTAAATTTATTCCTAGGTATTTGATTCTTTTTTCTTTTTGCTAATGAAAAAGGATTTTTATCTTGGTTTCCTCCTCAAATTGATCATTGCTAGGATAGAGAAACACTACTGGTTTTGCCCATTAATCTTGTAACTTACCACTTTGCTGAAATTAGTTATTAGCTTTAGTATCTTTGTAGTAGATTTTTGATATTTTCTGTTTTAATAATCATGTCATCTGCAAATAGGGGCAGTGTTACTTCTTTTTTTCCCATTTAAATGCCCTTTATTTCCTCGTCTTGCCTAACTGCTTTAGCTACAGCTATTACACAATGTTGAATACCAGTGGTGACAGTGGGCATTCTTGTCTTGCTCCAGATCTTAAGAGGGAAAGTTTTCAGTCTTTTAGCATTGAGTATGATGATAGATGTGAATTTTCAAATATGCCTTTTATCATGTTGAGGAAGTTTCCTTCTGTTTCTTTTTTTCAAAGTGCTTTTATCAAAAAAGGATGCTATATTTTGTCAAATGCCTTTTCTGCATCAGTCCAGATGATCATGTGGTTCTCCCCTTTAAATTTGTTAATGTGGTGTATTATGTTAATTTATTTTCTTGTCTTGAACCACCCTTGAACACCTGGGATAAAAGTCCTTGGCCATGGTGTATAATGCTTTTAGTGTGTTGCTGGATTAGATTTGAAAGTATTTTGTAGACAATTTTTGCACCTATATTCATCAGAGAAATTGGTCTGTAATTTTCTTTTCTTGAAGTTATCGCTATCTGGCTTTGGTTTTAGGGACATTTCCACTTTGTAGTATAAATTAAATAGTATTCCCACCTGCTAAATATCTTTGGCAGAGTTTGAGCCAGATTGCTATTAATAAAATAAAATAACAATCTGGCTTTTGCAATGATTTTTTCCTATTTAGTATTCTGGTCCTACTTTTCTCTTGCTGCTGTCAGGATTCTCTTTGTATTTGACATTTGACATTTGACATTCTGAAAGTATGTGCATCAGGGTTGGTCTAGTTGGATTTATTCAATTTAAAGTACGTTGGGCTTTTTGGACATGTATATTTATGTCTTTCATAAGAGTTGGGAAATTTTTTGCCAGTATTTCCTCAAATATTCTTTATGCCTCTTGTCTCTTCTCTTCTCTTTCTGATACACCATGATAAATATGTTTGCTTGCTTCATGCTGTCATTCAAAATCCTGAGAATCTGCTCATTCTTACCATTATTTTCTCTATTTGATTTCTGTCTTAAGATTACCATTGCTCTGTCTTGTAGTTTGCTGATTATTTCTTCTCCCTTTCAAATCTGTTGCTGTGTACCTCTAGTATATTTTAAATCTCTTCTACTGTGACTTTTATTCCCATAATTTCTTTTATGTTTACATCACACTTAAAAACTCTTCTTTATGTATGCACAATGTTTTCTTAATATCCTTTACTTCTTTAGCTATATTTTCCTTCATATCATTTAATAGACTTAGGGCTTTTGATTGAATAATTTTGATTAGTTTTTCCAAATCCTGTGTCCCCTTCAAAGTTTTAATTTGTTCCTTCCATTGGACTGTATCATCCTGTTTCGTTATATGGCTTGTAATTTTTTTTTGTTGATGTGTTGCCTTCTGATTATCTTGATGAGTGTGTCAGTTTGAAAGGATTATGCATCCTAGAAAAACCGTGTTTTAATCCTCATCCACTTTGTGGAGGCAACCATTTCTTTTAATCCCTATTCCACACTGTTGGTTGGTAACTTGATGAGATTATCTCTGCAGAGATGTCACACACTCAATTGTGGGTATTAACTTTTGATTAGAGAGAGATGTGATCCCACCCATTCAAGAAGCCTGGAGAGGTTAGCAAATGTCCCCCTGCTCATCCTGTGCCTTTTCAGTTGAGAGAGAAACCCTGAACTTCATTGGCCTTTCTTGAGAGAAGGTAACCTCTTATTGCTGCCTTAATTTGGATACTTTTATAGACTTGATTTAATTGGGACATTTATTATTGCAACTTAATAAATTCCCCCTTTTAAAAGCCATTCTGCTTCTGGTATATCACATTCTGGCAGCTACCAAACTAGAACAGTGAGTTAACTTTGAAGGTCAGTTTCTCTCTCTTGCCTAGGTTTTTATGGTCAGTTGGCTTTGTGTTATGTTTCTTCTTTGACACTTATTTCAGCTTATTATAGACCTCTAGAATTGCCCATTTTTAACTGATGAGAATTTTCTACTCTTCTTCATCTGAGTATTTTCCTTGCTATGTGGGACAATTTTTAACATTGCATTATTTGTTCAATTGTTTCACCCCCAAGATAAACCTTCCTTTCCTTTGTTCCTCCTCTGAAAATTTTGATCTGTTCTGTTTTTCTTTTGCATCTATTTTTTTAACACTCTTTCATTGCCTCTGCATTTGCCTAGAGGGCAAATTCTGGGAAGAGGGTCACCCTGGAGAGGACTCTCACAAGTCAGTATTTTCCAACCAAAAAAGAGCCAAGGACCCATGATGGGAGGAAAGACATGGTCCAGAAGCCCTGGTCCATCTTTCCCAGAGGGTCAGGAAAGATGCCATAAGCATTTCTGATGACTTCCCAAAGCTGTGCTTTTCTGGCCTGCCCAGGGGATTGTGTCTTTCGGCAAACTGCTCACCACAGCCCTAAAGGTATTATGTGTCTTTAAACCTCCACCATTTCTGCCCTTGTTGGAGGAAAGGTTGAAACAATGGCCATGGACATCCTTTCCAGAGTGGGCTGAAACAGGAGCTCAGAGTTTGGTCCTAGTGATCCAAATTCACCAATGGAAAGCCATGATCAGTATTCAGCTACTCCCTCCAAACCCCATTCTTAGGGAAGGGGAATTTCATATTCTTCTCCTTAAGAGTGGGAGATGGACACAAAGAGCCACCATGGAGTACTTTACTCACAATTCTTTACTGTAGTTTCTCAGCCTTCTCCTCTCATTCTTCCCTGAATGATGTACAGTACTCCCCTGGACTCTGTTGCCTCAGAGTTGTATCAGACAGTTCCTTTCTTGTCTACTAGCTGTTTTGGAGAAGGAGTAAGTTCCAGAGCTCCATATTCTACCTTCTTCCCTAAAATTCCCCCTGGTACATAGTGGTATGGAGTTGAGAAGTTATGCTGGAGGCACTTCTTATGCAAACTTCGACTAGATATTGCTAATTGCCATGGTTTGCCAAACATCAACTAAGATTATTCCCATTAAACCTAAAGAACACCTAGGGGTCTCACTGAGACTCTATAGAAGTTTCATATATCAAGTTTACTTTCCTAAAACCTACAACCTCCAGAGGTTTCCTAGGTCAGATAGTCCTGAAATTTAGAGGAGTCAGCCTCAACAAAAATATCAACTAATTTTGTTGTTGATATTCCCCTCTTCTATTGTTGAAACCCCTTTTCCAAATGAAAAAGTTAGAATGGGCAAGCCTAAAGATCCCTATAGATTAAAAGTAGGATCAAATGAGAAGGAAGTAGAGCAGAGAAGAGAAGACTTAACAAATGAATATGACTGCTGAATCAGTATAATAATATTTCTTTCAGCTTCTAGTGTTTCAGAGCAGCTAGAAGAAGAAAGCTGAAAATGTGGAATGGTAACCCATATCAAATTTTGAAAATCTGTTCTATAACTACTTGTTAAAATATACTTTGAAAATTATATATATATAATTATATATATATATTACAAATATATATATTATGTTTCCCAATAGAAAACATTATTTAAAGTCTCCATGAGTGACTCTGATTTGCATTTCTGGTAATCAGATGCTGCATTAAAGGGTCATACCTTACATATGTACTTCAGGCAATACAAAATATCTTACAAATGATGTACTCAGTTTACTGACTAATAACTTCACTGAATGAGGATTTCTTCAGGAGTTTGATCACCCCACATTTATCATGAATGAGACATGGTTTGAGGCTCTGGCATTCACATTTCATCCGATGGTATATGCAGTGGTTTACCTGAACAGAGGCAAAGCCCCCCATCTGTGTGAATTCGATGAGGTTATGAAGTGTTAAAAGCTGCAATATCAGTGTCTACATATTTTGAGTAAGTTTTGATTTTTTTTTGCTTAGACAGGCACCAGGAATTGAACGTGGGTCTCCAGCATGGCATGTGAGAACTCTGCATGCTGAGCCACCATGGCCTGCCCTGATATATTTTTTAAAACTTTGTTTGAGTCTTAAATATAAACTGGTATGATTTCCCACTTGTTGAATTAATATTTTACTTAATTTTGAGAATTTTAAAAATAAATAATGAAGAATGTGAAATTGGATCATTGAAATAAATGAAAACCAAATATCTATGTGGACATATATTTGCATTTCTCTTAGACACATCAGTGTGGAATTGCTAGGTTATATGTTAACTCAATTTTTTAATTTTTAAGGAATTGTCAAACTCTTTTTCTAAAATAGTTATAACATTTTACATCACCATGAGAAAATCATGATGGTTCTAACTGGTCAAGATACTCACCAATACTTTAGTATTTTCTGCCTTTTAAATACAGCCAACTTAGTGGGCATAAAGGGCTATCACATTTTGATTTTGGTTTTATTTTCCATTCCTTAAAGTCTGATGATGTTGATGACCTTTTCATGTGTTAATTGAAGATTTGTTTATCTTCTTGGGATAATGCAGCTTAAAATTTCCCTTTCACAATACTCAATAAATTTTTATATGTTTTGTGTTCATTTTTCCTTGTAAAATGTATTCTAATTTATCTTGTGATTTCTTCTATATTCATTAGTTATTTTTTAATTTGTTGATTAATTTCAATACATTTTGAATATTCCAAATTTCATTCTGTTATTTATTTCTAATTCCATTCCATTGTGATTATAGAACATATTTTGTATAATCTCAAGCCTTCAAATTTATTGAGGCTTGATTTATGGCCTATGTTATGGTCTAACTTGAAGAACTATCTGCAGATAGTTCTTAAGAAGAATTTGTGTTCTGCTAATGTTAGGTGAAGTATTCTCTGTATGTTTGTTAGGTCTACTTGGTTTTTAGTGTTCTTCAAGTCCTTTATTTCCTTATTAATTTTCTTTCTGATGTATCCATTATTATTAGTTCATAATTGAAGTCTCCAAGTTTTATTGTTGTATTATGTAATTTTCCCTCAATTCTTTCAGCTTGCATTTCATGTATTCAGGGGCTCTATTATTGGGCACATATATATTAATAGCCTGATGCATTAGGTTCTTTTTTTCATCCTTCTACTTTCAGCTGTTTGCAGTTATTAATCTAAAATATAACTTCTGTAGACAGGAGATACCCAGATTTTTTTTAACAAGACTGACAACCTGCACCTTTTCATTAGACTTTTTAGACTAACTTTAGTTTGATTATGTCACTGAGTCAGTTTTTATGCAACAAGGATTCATTTTTAAAGGTACAGTACTGCCAATAGGGGTGCAGTTGCCCAGACGTGGGAAGAATCCTGTGCAGACTGTTGCCCCAACCATTTTATGACTCACTGAGAGATGTGAGCAGTTGCTTTATCATGAATAAACATCTCCTAAAGCCTGTTTCCTACGCACCACCTGCGATAAATACACAGGGGGTCTGACCTGGCATCTGGGCCTTCCAATTTGTCTCTAGAGACCTACCAGCAGCTTTTCTTCAGAGAAGGTGTCCTTTTATTGGTGCCTTTACGTGGACATTTATGTGGCCTTAGAATTGTAACTTGTAATAAATTCCCTTTGTAAAAGCCAATCCAGAGATGGAGGACAAGATGGAAGTATAATGAGGTGTGGAATTTAGTTTATCCTCCAGAGCAGCTAGTAAATAGCCAGTAATGGTACAGAATAACTGCCTGGGCAACATCAGTGACTGGACACACAGTATACACCAGCCTGGACCATGTGGAATGGATGGGATCCAACTCAGTAGTGTAAGTCCCCCAAACTGCAGAGGCTGGTACCCCTCTATCATGGTTATGGCAGCTGGTTTCCCAAGGGAAAAGGAAATAGACTTTACTAGCAAAAAGGGCTTAGCACAACCAAGCTCCAATTGTAGAATTAATGTTCAAATTCTGATTACAGAAAACAGGCCCCAGCCCAGATGAACCTGAAAATGAGCACTAAAGGAACTAGCAGTTTTTACCCTGGCAGAGAGGGGGGTGGAGCTGCTGAAAAACAGAAAGCCAAAGACTTTTTTAATTGGACAGTAAAAATACTAGAAATGAGCTGGACCCCAAGAAAATGGGACACATAGAGCCAGGAGATAAATAGAGCCATGTACCAACTCAGGCTTTCAACTGACAAACCCGAGGAATTGGGACCAGATTTGAAAAGGCATTTTTGCTTTTTTTATACCTAAAACAAATCATATGATAGAACTGTAAGCTCTCTCAGTCTCCACCATTGCCCCAGACAAGGGCAGAATTAAGCTTCTCTGAGAGACAAAGTAACTAAGTCACTTGAAAGGAGTTAATTTCCTAAAGAGTATATCTTCCTCAAGAGAAAGGAAGGGACAGCTCAGGTGGAATCCCTATTTCAAGGAATTAAGGCCACAGGGACTGAAAAACAAAAGTAGTCAAAGCCATCCTACTACCTCATCTCTGACTCAACCATGCCCCTGGCAAGGAGAGTCTGCTGAAATTAAAGGCACCACAACATTTTAACCTGGTGGGAAGCTATGGGTAGACAGTCGCCCCATGCAGGGCAGGATAGGAAAAGCAGAGAGTCTAGAGGCTTCATAGGAAAGTTTGACAACCTTCTGGGTCTCACCCTCAGGGAAAACTCATGCTGGCTGCTCTTTCCTCCTGAGACATGGGCCTGTATGGTCTGGGAAAATCTGACTGGGGTCTATAATATTAGAGGAGACCCTCTTTTAAAAAAAAACCTTCATATAGGCATGGCAAGAAACAGAAAAGTAAGAACTGAAAAATTCTTTTCATTTAAACAAAACCTGTGCTACAGGTCTAGAATAAACTTAACTGAATGTCAAAGAACAGATAGAGAACAAACCCATTCAGCAAGAAAACTCTGGATAAAAAAAAAGTGAAAACAATCTCCTGAATAAACTAAATAAAGAAATCAAATGCCAAGATGCCAGAAAGAAATCATGAGCCATACCAGGAAAATAAAAGATATGGCCCAGTAAAATAACAAACTAATTCTTCAAATGAGATACAGTAGTTGAAATAATTAACTCAGGATGTTCAAACAGACATGGAAAATCACATCAAAAATCAAATCAACAAGTTGAGAGAATATGTAAAGAACACATTGGGCAAAAAACTAAAAAAAAAAGAAATTAAAAGTTTGAAAAAACAAATCACAGAATTTATGAGAATGAAAGGCACAATAGATGAGATGAAGAAAACAATGGGACCCTAGAACAATAGATTTAAAGAAGAAGAAGAAAGGATTAGTGAACTAGAGGACTGGACATCTGAAATCCAACACACAAAGGAAAATATGGGGAAATGAATGGAAAAACACAAGCAGGTTCTCAGGGAATTAAATGCTTTTTTTAACAAAAACACAAAAATATATGTGTTGTGGGAGTCCCACAAGGAGAGGAGAAGAGAAAAGGAGGAGAAAATCTAATGGAGGAAATAATCACTGAAAACTTCCCATCTCTTATGAAAGATGTAAAATTACAGATCCCAGAGTTGCAGCATACCCCAATCATAATAGATTCAAATAGACATACTTGAAGACACTTAAGCAAGAGAAAAGCAATCCATTACCTATAAGGGTAGCTCAATAGAACTCTGTGGATTTCTCAGCAGAAATCATTGCCTTCTTGCCTCCATGATTTCTGCTGAGAAATCCACAGAGTTCTATTGAGTTACACTTATAGGTAATGGATTGCTTTTCTCTTGCTGCTTTTAATATTCTCTCTTTCTTGTTGACATTTGACAATCTGAGTATTAAGTGTCTTAAACTGGCTCTGCAAGAAATATTAAAGATAGCACTACATGCACATAGAAATTTGCAGGAGAAAGGGCTAAAGAAGAGTGTAGAAATGAAGACTATAAGTAAAGATAAATTATATATATATATTAGATATGACATATAAAATACCAAAAGATAAAATATTAGAAGAAAGTACTGCCTTTAGAGTAATACATTAAATGTTCATGGATTTAACCCCCCAGTCAAAAGAAATAGACTGGCAGAATGGATTTAAAAGCAGGACTCATCTGTATTCTGTCTGAAGGAGATTCATTGTAGACCCGAGAACAAAAACAGGTTGAATGTGAAAAGTTGGGAAAATATATTTCATGCAAATAACAATCATAAAAGAACAGAAGTACCTATACTAATATCTGAAAAATGAGGCTTCAAATATAAAACAATTAAATGAGACAAGGAAGGACACTATATATTAACAAAAGGAACAATGTAACAAAAAGACATAACAACCATAAATATTTATGGATCAAGACAGAGCGCTGCAGAATACATGAGGCAAACACAGATAACACTGAAGGGAGAAGTAGACACCTCTGCCATCATAGTTAGTGAGTTCAATTCTCCACTCTCATCAATGGGTAGAATGTCTAGACAGAGGATCAATAAGGAAACAGAGATATTGAATAATATGATAAATGAACTGGACTTAACAGACATTAACAGAATATTACACCCCAAAACAGCAGGATACACATTTTTCTCAAGTGCCCATAGATTATTCTCAAGGATAGAGCATATGCTGGGTCACAAAGCAGGTCTCAATCAATTTAAGAAGATTGAAATAATAAAAATACTTTCTCAAGTCATAATGGTATAAAGTTGGAAATCAATAACACAAGCAGAGAGCCAGAAAATTCACAAATATTTGGGGCTGAAAATTCATACACTTAAGCAACCAGTGGGTCAATGAAGAAATTATAATAGAAATCAGTCAATATCTCATGGCAAATGAAAATGAAAACACAAAATATGAAAATTTATGGGACACAGTAAATGCAGTGCTGAGAGGGAAATTTTTTAAAAATATTTTTATTGTAAACCTTGACAAAAAAACATACAAACATTCTTGACATACAAACATTCTATACATGATGTACAATCAATGCCTCACAATATCATCACATAGTTGTATATTCTTCACCATGATCATTTTTTTTAACATTTACATCTCTCCAGCAAAACAAAGAAAAAAGAAAAAACTAATACATACTATATCCCTTGTCCCTCCCTCTCATTGATCACTAGTATTTCAATCTGTATTTATTTTAACCGTTCTTCCCCCCATTATTCATTTATTTTTATCCATATTTTTTACTCATATGTCCATACCATAGGTAAAAAGGAACATCAGACAAAGGTTTACACAATCACACAGTCACATTGTAAAAGCTATATCATTATACAATCATCTTCAAATAACTTGGCTACTGGAACACAGCTCTACAATTTCAGGTACTTACCTCTACCC
>PVIY010039790.1:0-22859 GCA_004026745.1 Myrmecophaga tridactyla
GGCTCCAGTTCATTTCTGCCTGTTTAATTGGGCCCCGGATGAGTTTGGTCGACAGGGCCATTCATCATGTGGCCGCGGCTGGCGGCGGAGCCCGGGGGAGCGGGGCTGACAGCTCCGCCAGGCTGGGATGCGGCCTGCGTCGGGAAGTTCACATATTTGGGCATTAGTGCAGCTATTAGTTTAACAAGCTTCGTTTATCCTTGTCACTACCACTTCAGCTTCCCATGTAATCATTTGAAATGTAGATTACAGCCAGACAAATGGGACAGCGCAAGACGCTCGGGCGGAGGGAGTGACACCGTGGCTCGTTAGGGCCGCCTTCTCAGCCCGTCCCTTCCCAAGCAAGACTTTGATTAGCTTAATATTCGCATGATTTCGGTGGGAAGTGCCAGTCACCTGTGCTGAGCCCCCGGCGCTAGGCAAGAGATGCCCAGGGTGTGTGTATTCGGATAAGGGTCCAGGTCCTGCCAGGGGGGGCCTCCCGGGCCCCAACTCTTCCGGGTCCTAGTCCAAGAGCCACCCAGCCCACCAAGAAAACATGCCATTGGCCAGGGCTTCAGAGCCTGTCCCTGAATCTCCTTCCTGCTGGGGTCTTCCTTCCAGGAGCAGGTGATTTCCAGCAGCTGCTGCTCGTTCCAGCCCTGATTTCAGCACCCTGGACCCAGGGCTGTGTGTGTCCTGAGCAAGGTTGCACCCTCTCTGGGCCTTGTGTCCCTGTCTGTAAAATGGGGGTTTCAGAATAGACCATGGGCCCTCTCCTTCCCCTTTGCCTCTCACCTCAGTTCCTCTGATGAGCCCAGCCTCCAGTCTTACTTTTATTCTTCACATCATGGACAGAGGACTCTTCTAAAACTGTACATGTGGCTGCATCTGAGCCCTGCTGGGAGGGGGTGCTGCGGGACCTGCCACCGCCTACCCCTCCAGATTCCCCTTTGGCTGCCCCTCCTTTGTCTTCTGCCCCTTCAGCTGCCCTCCTATTGTCGCATGCCACGAGCCCTCTCTCACCTCTGGGTTTTTGTGCATGCCAACTCTCCCCACCCCCAGCTCCTTTTCTTAAGCATTTGTTTCGCATCCTTCGGGTTCCCAGTTGGGATGACCCCTGTCTCAAGGAAAACTTCCCTGTCCCCCCGCCCAATGCCTCTCCTCCTATGTGCTCCCTCAGAGCCCTGTCCCTCCCTGGAGTAGCACTTAACACACAGGATCAAACTGTCTGGTTACACCCCCCACTGGTCCACGAGCTCCATGATGGCAGGGACTGCCTAGTGCAGAACTGGGCCCCTGGAAGCTGCCAATGTTTGTTGAAAAAACAGATGAATATTCCCCATGTGACAATTGGCATTAGGCCAAGACTCTTCCTCCTGCCTCCTCTCCTCCCCATCCTGCCAACTCTTCCTTTCTGCACATATACACACGCCTGGGAAGGGTCAGGGTCTGGTCCTCTGAATTGGTCAGAGTCCCAGCAGAAAACGAGTGGCCCACTGACAGGGATTAGCTGAAGACACTTTAATGATGACCCCTAATGCAGAGGTGTGAGCACCCTTAAAGAGACCCACAAAGAGCGGTGAAGCATCACTGGGAGCCATTTGTACCCCTAGACCTGAAGTGTTGTTACCAGACCTGCAGAAAGAGTGTGAGGCCTGGGAGAGGGGCTGCAAGATGTATCTCTAAAAGGTGACCACTACCAGAATTGTGGTGAGGCAAGGAGGATCTGGGAGGATAAATGCTCTGAACCCTCCCTCTCCTCTTCCTCCAGACTCCTTCTGGTGCCTCCTATGGAATGAATCCAATCATTCAGTGGCCAGGGAATGGTCAGAGGGCCAGGGACTCTGGGTGATGTGGTCCACAGAGATTGACCCACTGGGATGCAGAGGACGACAGAGAAAAGTGATGGGGCCGGTGGGGTCTGGGGCAAATTGAGAATACACAGCAGATCACCCTTCTGCTGTGCCCCGGGCCAGCCCCGCTGCTGGGGGGCCACGACCACCCTGGAAGAGTCACAGGAAAACATCTCAGGTCCGAATGGAGACACCTCGACAGAGGCACATGGTGCAGACAAAATCATCACCTGCCTTTCATTATTCATCCTTCACTGTCACATCTCCCTGCCCAACCCATCTGAGCCAGAGCAGTCCCAAATTGTGAGTTTCTTTTTTCACTTCTCTCCCTGCTGAGGAGCTTGTCTCTGTTTTCTTCCTGACGCCTTCTGAATAATGACACTAGACCTTGAAACCAACGAGTCGTGAATCAAAGTGGCTTCTTGCTATCATAAAAGAGATGTTCTAAACCCCCAACATAAAGATCGTTTTATCTTTATTAATAGTTTAATGCATCTGAGAAAGCTATTTGACATTTTTTACACCTCCAACTCTTTCCTTCATGCATTGCTGGCCAGATTACACCAGGGTTCAGCCACTTAAATCCACTTAATAACTGACTAAATTCTATACTGAATTTACATACAGCTACAAGCTGATTCTAGGATACAGATAAATTTACTAGCAAAAAAAAAAAATGAAAACAACAACAAAATCATACTCTGACTCCAAAGTTGTAAATCTGTTATCATAATGAAAAATAAATTTGTTGAACTCTTGACATTGTTGTTCTGTTTAACAGCACCTCCTGATGAAGATTCCCCAGTACCGAGCGATGAAATGTACTTTGATGAATAATTGGGAGGGAGATCTATTTAATTAAATCGCCAACCTGCAAATGCACGTGTGAACATAATTGCGAACACACAGCATGCAGGGCGCCGAGGACGATTTCACTCCTCCCAGCTGCTGGCAGGCCCGGCACACACCCGCGCACGGCACTACATGGAGAAAGGATTGGTCATTAATGACATTTGAATCAGAATAACATCTGATTGGCTAATTTTTTCTATTGTATCACTTCCACCAAATCCCAAACCCACGTGACTAAATTTAACATAAATGTATCCATGCGCTTCACACCCCAGCACACCACACACAAACACGTACCCCACCAATTGCACACTCTGGGCACATACACACAGATATTCTCTCATAGAGACCTGTTCTGTGCTGCGTGAAGTCCGTGTATTGCACACAGATATTCACAAGGAAGGCTTAGTGGAGGAAGGGGGAAAAACATCCCCTCTACCTCTCCCCAACTTCCCAGGAAGAAAAAAAAATTGTTACTGTCAGAAATGTGATAGGGCTGTCAAAGATAGAAGGAAAAAAACCCAAACAAACCATATAAGTTGTGAAACATAAATCCCAGTTCTATTTGTTCCACGACAGTGTATAAACTACACATTTTTCATCAAGATAGAAAATTAAAACCCTCACCAGATTCAGAGTTGCTGGGGTAGTTGGAGAAAAACCCCAGTGTCCTGACGAACAGAGAAACAGAATTGCTAGCTGGTCAGGGACCAAAGCCTGCTCCAGGCCCACAGACAGACGGCAGGGCACGTGGCGATTGGTTCAACAGTCTATAGGCAGATTCTGCACTTTCTAAATTTCTTGATTAGGCATCGATTCAACCTCTGGGGAGTCCCTGAGCAGCCCTAATCTTCATGTGGCCCCAGGACCGTGTCTTCTACTCCTCAAATGCGTAGCCTGATCTTTGCCCTCACTGAAGCTCACCTGATTTGTTTCAAACCTCCAAGTAGTCTGGGAGTTCTTTCAATGCTTTAATTCCAATCAGCATAACATCTTCCCACAAGGGAAACCTAATTCTCCCCAGTAAGTATCAACTATTAGCTAAAACCGGTTAGTCCCAGACCCTAATGTTAACAGGTAGGTAATGTTAATATTTTCCACTCAAGGAAGTATTTACTTATCCCCCAAAACAACAACAACAAAACAGTTGGTTGTTCTTTCTTTTCCTAGGCTAGTTTGTTAGTGATGAGGGACTCTCCCAAGATTTTTTGAAAAGTTCAATGTTTTTAATGGATTTGGTGTGGAATGCTCCCAAAGCCATTTGAAGACTAAAGAATGACATCGTTTGGTTTGGTCTCAACCACAGACATCATTCTTCCTAAAAAAAAAAAAACCTCATGGATCAGGTAAGCAGGCTTCTCTTTGCAGAAGCCATGCGCCCCTCCTCCACTTCTTTAGTTTGTTCCTGATGGGTCCCCAAGCTGCCATTTTCAATAGTTCCCCCTGGAAATCTGTTGGCAGGCAGTCTGCTACCATTAGCAGCCTGGCACTTCTTTGGCTTGGGGGTAATTTTCAATGACAGTTGCCTTATTTTGTGGCCAAAGTTCTGCAATTTCATTTCTTTATTTTTTTCGCAGCCCTTGGGTGGGTACCAGTGTTCACTGAGATCCTGGGGGCGTAGAGGGCCTTTTGGGGGTGAAGATCCCCACAGGGAAGGCCAGACTCAAGGGCCCTTCAGTCTCTTTGATCTCTTACCCTTGACTTCTTGGCCCCTTGCCTTTGATTCATTTAGAACCACAAACTCATTGAGCTTTTGAGATGGAAGGACCGGAGAGCCCAAGGTTCAACCTTGTGTCCCCTCCCACATTGTGCAGACGGAGAGGCTGAGTCCCTGGTGAGGCCCTCTAGACCTGGATGTGAGAGGAGTTAGGCAGGGAGGTGATATTCCCTGGTGGCCTCAGCTGGTTCCTCCTGAGTTTCCAAAGCAGGTCTAGGTGCCCTGCCTTCCCCACACAAGTCTGCTAAATCCCCATCTCCCTTCAGTCCAATTCGACAACATGTATTCAGTGATGACTGGTTGAATAAATGAAGGAATGAGTCTCTACTCTGAACCAGGCAGTAGATAGAATAGGGTGCCAGAAACTGCTCCTCGTGCTCCTTTTGTTTTCCTATAGCAGTAGCTAGATAGCCTAGCATCGTACTCAGTGGAGAGAGGCTGAAGTTTAAGAGAGAAAGTAATAGCTAGATAATAAGGCCACTTCGATAACGTCACATTCCCCAGCCTCCCTTGCTGCTCTTTGTGGCCAATGGGATATAAGCTGAAGTGTCAGGTGCCAGCTTCCAGGGCTCTTACTCAAGCACAGCTGGTTCTCCTGTCCTTGCCTCCTCTTGCCCGCTGCCTGGATTCCTGATGCTCCTCCCAGGGCCATGGTGAGTGCCTCTGGCCTGTCCTCACTGCTCACCAGGTGCTGATTCCTATGCGGTTGGTTAGAGTCCCTCCATCCCACCTGCCCTGTGGCACCTCGTAACCATGTCTCCAGTACCTGTTATTGCCCTGGTATGTGCTTGCCCCGCTGCCACCAGATGAGGTGCTCCCTGAAGTCTGGGACCATGCCCAAGTCACCTCTGTCTCCCAGCTGCAGAGAACAGGAGCATTTAATGGCTGAGGAAGGAAAAAACAAGTGGCAATTCATTTTTTTTTAATTTTTTTTAAGTTGTGAAATATAGCATATATACAAAAAAGCAACAAATTCCCAAGTACATTTTTTTTTTTTTTTGGTTAAATCCTATCTTTGCTGTTAACTCCTCCTTCTCCTTAAACAATATGTATCCATAAAGGCAATGAGTTTCAAAGTACACTGCAACAATTCGCTATGGAACGGATTCCAGAGTTTGGTATGGGTTGCAATTCCACAATCTTAGGTTTTCAACTCTAGCTGCTCTAAGGAACTGGAGACTAAAAGAAACGTCAGTTTAATGATTCAGCACTCATACTCATTTGTTAAACCCTACCTTCTCTGTATAACTCCACCATCCCCTTTGATCTTTCTCCCACTCTTTAGGAATGCCCATTCTAACTTTTTCATGTTAGAAGGGATGGTGATAAATGGCATGGGGGATGGAACTAGTTGATATTCTGGAAGGGCTGGCTCCGCTGCATTTCAGGACTCGTTTTGTCCAGTGACCCATCTGAAGGTTGTAGGTTTTGGAGAATTACCTTAGTACATGGAATCTTATATAATGCCTTAGGCATTCTCCAGGATGGGCAGGAATGGTTTTAGTTGCGGTTTAGCAAGTTATGATAGGTAGCAATGCCTACCTAAAGCACGTGTGAGAGTGACCTCCAGAGTAGCCTCTCTACTTTATTTGAACTCTCTCAATGGCAATTCATTTTAAGATGCAAATCCTGGGCAGGCCACCGTGGCTTAGCAGGCAGAGCTCTCGCCAGCCATGCCAAAGGCCTGGGGTTCGATTCCGGATGCCTGCCCATATGCAAATAAATAAATTAATTTTTAAAAAAAGATGCAAATCCTGGCAACAGTTTCTGATAACCCCAATTAATTTATGTTTTTTGGGTGGAATTTTAGTTTCTCCTGGCTTCAACTTTCAGCTGTACCATGGAGTTCCAAGGCAAGACATGGTAGAAGAGCCCTGGGTACTCTATTTTGAAGGTGACAAGCAGTATGCGCTTTTCATATGAAGAGTAAGAAGCCCATTTGGTTGTCTCTGCTGCTGGGCTGGGGTGCTGAGCACACAGCCGAGGTGCAGTGAATTTTAGAGGCCTCCATTCTGCCTTCAAATCTAGGGTGAGATATGTGAGCTCTCCAGGCCGTAGTTTCCTCATCTGTAGACGTGAGGATGACAATGGTTATGCCTCCCTCATAGGATCTATGTGAGGATTGGATGAAATAATACATGTGAAATCAATTTCTTAAGAAGTCACAACTCTTTGGAATATAAAGATGACATGATTTAATTTTTTCCAAAAACTGCTCCCTCTGCTGTGCTATATAGAGCTGCTCCCTCTTAGAAAGACAGGACCTTTATTGACATCTTGGTCAGATTACAGAACTTTCTAGTAACTTCCAGCTGTTCAAACAACTTCATTTTGGTATTTAAGATTTAACCCTGTTGTTTTGAAAACCTCAGTCACAAACATAATTCAAAGCTGTTATCACTCCCCCAAGCCCTCAGAGCAGGCTGGACCTTTCTGTGGCTCTGCCAGTTTGTATTTCTTTTCTGTGATCACAAACAGTGGCTTAAAACCACAAAAATATACTTTCTAACAGTTTCTGTGCGTCTGGAGTTAAGGTATGGCTCAGCTGGGCCTTCTCCTCTGAGTCTCTCAAGTCTGAAATCAGGGTGCTAGTTAGGGCTGCAATCTCATCTGAGGCTTGGAATCCTTCTCCAAGTTCACAAGTTGTTGGCAGAATTCAATGCCCCATGTTTGTAGCTCTGATGCCCTCAGCTCCTAGAGGCTACCCATTCTTCCCCTGCAATGGGACCTTCTCCACAATTTGACACTCTTCTTCTTCTAGCCAAAAAGAAAGCATCTGCTTCTCTGACCTCCTGATGTTCTTTCAAAAGGCTCGCCCGATTAGGTCAGGCCCACCTAGAATAATCTCTGCTTTGATTAATTTAGAGTCAGTTCTTTAGGGACTTTAATTACATCCATGGAATCTTTTCATCTTACCATATGATGTAAGTTAATCATAGGAAAGGCATCCCATCATAGTCACAAGTCCCACCCTCACTCAAATTGAGTACTGTATGGGTCATATATACACCAGGAAACAGGAATCTTGGGGGACCATCTTAGAATTCTGCCTACCACAGCAGTTTTCATGAACATCACTCCAGTATCTTCTCTGCTCTTCCCTCCTATGCTGGGGCAGGAGGAGTCATAAGGGAAAAGCAAAGCTGGTGGCTTCCTCACTGGATAGGAACTGTCCTCTCCTGCTTGGTTAAACATGGGAAGGCTTCTTCTCTACCTAATGTGGACTGGCCATCCAAGCCTTTAGCGGGACATGCAGATAATACAGGCTGTGTCGTGGAATACGTAGTGGGCCTCCCTTACCCTCCCCTCTCCTATTCCTGCACATGGTTCCTGGATGCTGGGAGATCTGGTTCTGCTTCTTTTATCCCTCTCCCAGCCACCAAAGGCTGTCCACCCCATAGCCTCTGGCTTTCAGATGTCCCCTCACCAGGGAGAGGCTCTTCGGGGTAGAGTTGCAGCAAGGCAACATAAGGGCAGCTAGCATCAGTGGGGCTTCCACAACCCGCAAGGAACATATCCATTTTCTTTTCCCCTGCTTTGGTAAAATGCAAGACCAGGTCAACGAATCTGCTGACCAATAGATGCCTAGACAAGGAGTGCAATTCCAGTCTTCCCCTTCTTGAATTGTCCTCCAAACTTCTGACACATTTTCATAAAGCCATCTTGCCTTGTTTTTGGAGAAAGTAAGCAGAAGCCCTCTTGCCCACAGAGAGGGGAGGGCCTAGCATCTCTCCTGAACTTGCAGTTTCCCCAAAGCTGGCCACTTACCCTTCTCTCAGTCTTCTTATATTTGTGGGGGTGGAGAATGAATGGGAGAGGTTTTTGGGTGGTCAGGTCCATTCTCTGAATTGCCACCTCTTAATCGCTCTGTCGGAGGTGATTGGACCAAATGCTAGAGCGTCATGAACATTTTTCTTTTTAATTTTTTTTTAAATTTAAGAAAACAAACAATACACTTAGAACCACCAATGGATATCTTAGCTTAACCATGGGCATATTTAAATAAAGTATCCATATAATCATTATAAAGCCTGTGTTTGCACAGTAAGTTTCATAAACCAATTTAAAATTAAGGCAGCAAGGAAAAAATCTACATATTCAGATAGCAAAGTTCTTAAATTCTAAGTATTAAACACTAACTTAGATACCATTTGATCAGCTGTGAAAACTGTGAATGTTCTCAAGATATAAAGTCGAAGGTTCTTACAAATATCTGCATTGCTATAGTAATGACCTGTGTTACTAGATGCTTTCCTGATTTCAGGAAAATATAAATATACAAATATTTTTACAATTAACACATGGAAATCTTAACCACCTAAAATGGATACCTTAGTTTTTGTTTTCAAATTTAGGTCTTGGCTGAGCAATTCTGGTACAACAGAAAAAATTCCACCAAGCATCAGTGCCTGGTAGGGCCGTATTTAAAAGCAAGGCAGAAGGTCAGAGTGGACCAGAGTAAGGCTATTGATGACAAACTATGGGACTCCTTCAGATCTTCAAGATCAGGAACATGCCTGTTCTCCAAGCCTGAAGTCAGCTTTAGTTCAACCCAGGGGAGGAAAAGTGGAGGGCAGGAAGTTGGATGGGACACATTCATGTCATTCTTTTGCTTTGGCCTGTTCTGTCCTTCACTAGCCCAGATATGGTAGAGAAGAACCAGGCAAAGCTGAGGTTGAGATTATCTGGAATTCCGGGCGTCGTGAAGATACAGCTTGGCTACCCGTTCCCCAGACCCATTTCTCCTTCTTCCTCAGCACACAGCTAGGCTATGTTTCCCAGCCTCCCTTGTGGCTGGGTGTGGGCCAGCAGAACAGTGGTTCTGACCAACAGAATGTGAGTGGAAATGACGTGCGCCACTCCTAACCCTGCCCATGGAAATCTCCCAAGGCATAATTCTCCATGCTTTTTCCTTTTTTTTTGCAAGTTTAATGCAATCAAACAAGACAGCCTTGGAAGTCACATGTTGAAGATGCTAGAACTAAAAAATGAAAAGAGCCTGGATCCACCTTGCAGAAGGCCATCTGCCCACAAGTCATGTCCAAATGTCATAGTTATGTGAGCAAAATCAGATTTCTATTGTGTTAAGACATTGAATTATAGGGTATGTTTGTTACGTCAGTTGGCATTGCCTTAACCAATACACAAATTCATACGGTAAATGAGTAAATGTGTTGCATCTACAAAGGCCCTGCTTTAAGAACTTCTGGGAGTGTCTGCTGGACTCTATAAAGGACGCGCAATGTTTTAATTCCAGTTCACATAAAGATTTTCTTTTCAAACTCTCTTCAGGGGCCTTCCTTATTAAAAAGGCCCATTTATAGAAGCTACGACTTGGCATTTTTGGAACATGGTATCCTGTTCAGCAGAGTCTAAGCCAGGAGGCTTTGAACTCGGACAATTACTGCTCTCGATTAACAACGAGAACTGATGAGGTGGCCTTTCCGTGCGCTAAGCAAACTCAGCCAAGCAGAAAATATCACTGAAGGGGAAACAACGGGAAGTGATTTTCCTGGTTACATTACAAGCCGTCACGATATTTACACGTTTGTGGATTATGTGGGAAACTCTGCTGCTTCGGGGCCCTTCTGGATGACACCGTTTGGCTTGAGGTGCCGTGTTTCCCACTTGCCGTTGACTCTGACTGTAAATGGCATCCTTTGACCGGATGCGCCCAGCAACCATAGACCAGGGGGGAGGGAGGCCTGGATGCAGGGTCTGCTCGGCCCCCTTTCGAGCTCCTTTTTCTCCGGAGGTCCCTGGGGCCAGCACCAGGTTTAGAGGATAGACAGCTCAGCAGAATGTAGCAGAGTGACCATTTCCCCACACCCTCGTTAGCACTGGGTATTTGAAAAAAAAGATCTTTGTGAAGTTGTATCATGCTTTTAATCTGCAATTGAACATTTACCTAATATTTACTATCTTCATTTATGAATGATCTGTGCATATACTTTATCCATTTCTCTATTGGGTATAATAGCAGTTTTCATATAATTGCATATAAAATTTTCATCTATTAAGGGCATTGCACTTTTCACATTTCTTAGGTTTATTTTCCCAGGTTGTTTTTCTTTCATTATTTTAACCAGGGCATATAAAAGTAAAAATAAATTAAGTAGCCAAATACTTCAAAACATTTTCTTTGAGACTTTTCTGTCTTTTTAAGCTTATAAAATCACATTTCATCTGGAGGTTTGAGAGCTATTCATCTTTAAACCCACCAGTTTCATTTTAACAACTTTAAAAGTAACTCTTTAATCTACCAGGAATTCATTTGAGAATAATGTGTGGGGTAAGCATCTTCCTGGGAGCCAGGCTGGGAGGTTGAGAACAGGAACAGAAAGTACTGGGCAGGCAGAGGCAGAGCTGGGTGTGAAGAGAAACCCCAGGACTTGGCTCTGGGGTCTCTTCCCACCGTGGGAAATAGTACTGGGTTCCTCAGAGAGTTCAGTACAGAATTATGACATGCCTGGGCAATCCCACTTCTAGGTACCTACCCCAGAGAATTGTGTGCAGGGACTCAGACAGCTATTTGCACACTGATGTTCACAGTGGCTTTATTCACAACTGCCAAGAGGTGGAGGCAAGTTCCATCAGCCCATGAATGGATAAGCAAACTGTGGTATATACACACAATGGAAGATTATTCGGTCATCAGAAGGAATGAAGTTTTTTGTTACATGCTATACTATATGGACAACCTTGAAGATGCTGTGTTGAGTGAAATAACCCAGCCACAAAAGGATGATCTCACTGATATTCCATAGAATATGTAAAGCCATAGAGTCAGAAACCAGAATACAGATGACCAAGGGCTGGACTGGGAGTGGAGAAAGGGAAGTTAATGCTTAATTGGGTCAGAGTTTCTAGTTGGGGTGATGGCAAAGTTTTGGTAATGTTACCGCACGCTGTGAATGTCATTGACACCACTGAACTGCATCGCAGGTGGTTTTATTTCTTTTGCTAATCTGTATGTCCTGCTTTTTCTTCAGTGACTATGCATTTTAAAATCATTTTTTAAATTAGAATAAATCTCTTTATTCTCTGGTGGACTGAACCTTTGAGCGTAGGCTGTATATGCGATGCTCCTTGAACACTTAGTACTGCCATGTACATTTCTTAAGAACAAGGACGCTCACTTATGCAGCCACAGTTCCATAACAGTTACCAAGGTCAAGTAACTTAACACTGATAGAAAGCTTGCCACCTCTATCCCAATTTTTGCATATGTGCCAATAATGTCCCTTTGAGTCCTTTCTCCTCTCTCGCTAGATCCTATCCTAGGAGCATGTATTGCATTTAATTGTTATTATCTTTTTAGCTGCTCTTTTTTTTTTGAATTGTGAGAACATATGTAGCATAAACCTTTCCATCTCAGCCACACCCAAGCATACCATTTAACAGAATTAATCACATTCACAACACTGTGATGCATTCAACACCTTCCATTACTAAAATGTCCCCATCTCTCCCCAAAGAGACCCTACTTCCCTTGCGTAGTAACTCCCAGTTTCCCCTACTCTCTACCCCTGGCAACCTGTACTCTAATCTCTGTCTCTGTGAGCTTGGGAATTCTCTGGTAATTTCTTTGCATTTACCATGGAACTTAAATTTAACATCCTAAATCATAGCAATCTCACTCGCTTTGATACCAACTTCATTTCAATAGTATGCACACACCATGCCTCTCCACCCCTCTACCCCCCACTTATCTTGTTCTTGTCACAAATTACATGTTTACACATTAGGTGTCCAAACCCAGTGATTTAGCATTACATTTTATGCATTTGCCTTTTAGTTCCCGTAGGAAGTAAAAAGTGGAGTTACAAATCAAAAAGATAATACAAATGGTATTTATATTTACCACTCTTACCTTCCCTAGAGATCTTTATTCTTCTGTGGCTTTGATCTATTGTCTATTGTCCCTTCCTTGCAACCTGCAGAACTACATTTAGCGTCTTTTGTAGGCTCGTCTGTGGTAATGAACTCCCTCAATTTTTCTCTATTTGAAAATATCTTAATCTCTCTTCCATTTTAAAAAGACAATGTTTGGGCGGCTGCCGTGGCTCAGCAGGCAGAGCTCCGACCTGCCGTGCTGGAGGTCTGGAGTTCGATCCCTGGTGCCTCCTGCCCATATGCAAATTAAAAAAAAAAGACAATGTTTCTAGCTATAGAATTCTTGGTTGGCAATTTTTTTTCTTACTCGATTCAGTGAACCTTTTATTTAAAATCATCCAGGTGGTTTGGTTAAGATCTTTCTTTTTTCCACTTTTGTTCTTAATTTTCATTGATAAAATCAAACAACATACAAACAGGAACATTTTTAACATGTGAACATTCCATACTTGGCGTGCAATCGCTGGCTCACAGTATCATCACATAGTTGTATATTCATCACCATGATCGTTTCTTAGAACACTTGGGTTGGCATTTTTTTTTTTTTTTTAATTTGCACATGGGCAGGAGGCACCAGGGATCGAACTCCAGACCTCCAGCACGGCAGGTCTGAGCTCTGCCTGCTGAGCCACGGCAGCCGCCCATGGGTTGGCATTTTTTTAATTGTAGCACTTTAAGTATGTCATCCCATTCCTTTCTTTCTTCCATGGTTTCCTATGAGGAATCAGCACTTAGTCTTATTTAGGATCCCTTGTATGTGACACCTTGCTTCTCTCTCGTGGCATTTAGACTTTTCTCTATCTTTGGCATTTGACAGTTTGGTTACAATAGGCCACAGCATGGGTCTATTTAGGTCTAACCTGTTTGGAGTTCATTGAGCATGTCAAATGTGTGTATTTCTGTCTATCATTAAATTTGGGAAGTTTTCGGCCATTATTTCTTTGACCATTCTTTCTGCCTCTTTCTCTCTTTCTTCTCCATCTGGATTCCCACAATACCTTTACTGGTACGCTTGATGGTGTCCCACAGGTTCCTTGAGCTCTGTTCACTTTTCTTCATTCTTTCATCTTCCTCCTCCTCGGACTGAATAATTCCAATTGTCTAACCTTCCCAGTCTCTGATCCTTTCTTCTGCTAGCTCCAGTCTGCTGTTGAACCCTTCAAGGGAATTTTTAAACTTCTGCCACTGTGGTCTTTAGCTTTGTTTAGTTCCTTTTCATAATTTTCAGTTCTTTACCGATATTCTCTTTGAATTCATCTATCATTTTCCTGATTTCCTTTAGTTCTTTGTCTGTGTTTTTCTTTAGCTCTTTGAGCATATTTAGGATCTTTTCTTTAAAAACTTTTTTTATTTTATAATATAACATATATACAAAGCAAAGAAAGAAAAAAGCAATAGTTTTCAAAGCACTCTTTAACAAGTAGTTACAGGACAGATTCCAGAGTTTGTCATGGGCTACCATACGATCCTCTCGGATTTTTCCTTCTAACTGCACCACAATATAGGAGGCTAGAAGGAAGAAATATTTTTTTATCATCACAATTGACTTTTGTTTCTTTTTTGTGAAAATAGCATGTAAATGAAAAAAGCAATAAATTTCAAAACATAGCACAGCAATTAGTTGTAGAACAGATTTTAGAATTTGGTGTGGGTTACACAATTCCTCAATTTTAGGTTTTTACTTCTAGCTGCTCTAAGATACTGGAGACTAAAAGAAATATCAGTTTAATGATTCAGCCATCATACTCGTTTGTTAAATCCTACCTTCTCGGTATAACTCCACCATCACCTTTGATCTTTCTCCCACTCTTTAGGGGTATTTGGGCTATACCTATCCTTACTTTTTCATGTTGGAAGGGCTGTCAATAATATGGAGTAGGGAGATGGAACTAGCTGATATTCTGGAGAGGCTGGGCCCTCTAGGTTTCAGGACTTCTCTGGTCCAGGGACCCATCTGGAGGTTGTAGGTTTCTGGACAGTTACCCCAGTGCATGGAACGTTTGTAGAATCATATATTGCCCTAGGTGTTCTTTAGGATTGGCTGGAATGGTTTTGGTTAGGGGTTGGCAAGTTATGATAGGTAGCAATGTAGGACCATTTTTAAAAGTCTTGGTCTGGTATGTGGCAGGTCTCGTCCTCCTTGTTGGATGGTTTCCAAAGCTTTAACCATCTCCTTTGCCTGGGCCATGACTTCCTGTTTCTTTGCATATTTTTGTTGGCACCAGGACATTTTGATATGCTATCACTGAAATTTAAACTCTGAGGTATCCTTAAGCTTATATGCAGCTCATATTATAACAGAGCTTTCCCTATTTGCTAGGAACTAACAAAAAAATTTTTTTAAGTGTTTTGCAGATTGACCTGTGCCAGCGGTCTCCTTCAGGGCTTATTGGTACCATGAGTTTAGAAGATAGCTCCAGGCCAAAGCACAGAGGCCTCCTTGATTCTTTCTGCACGTGCTTCTTGTCTTAGGCATGTGCTCGTGGCCCTAGGATTTCCTCTGTTTGCAGGGTTCCTGCTGTCCCCTCTTCCCTAGGAAACAGTTTCCTCCTGTCCCGGGCACTGCACCGTATGCTCTACATCCAGAGATCCCTTCTCCCAGGCTGCACGATGGGACGGCTCTCCCACAGCATTCTCCCTGAGAACTCCATGAGCCGCCTCCTACATGCAGGGCAAGTTCAGGGATGGCGAGTTCCTCAGGTCACCCCCAGAGAGACTGGGTCAGACACTCATGCTCCCCGTATGTACATGAGGGCCGCTGGGCTTCCCCTGGAGCCAGAACCAGGGCTCTGCGCACTGGGCACGTGGGCTGCTCCGCGCGGGCTGGCTGCACACTGACCCCGTGAGGGGCGAGAGGGGGGCCCCCCAGTGGGCCAGGGGACCCTACCTTTCTCATTCGGCACTGGCCCTGCTACTAAAGTCCAGTCGTTTAACTGTTTCCTGGAGCTTTGGGAAAGATGTTTCTGCCAGTTCTTGCTGGTTGTTCAAAGCTCCTGTGAGAGGGCGGAGCCCTGAAACATCTCACTCTGCCATCTTGATCTTGCAGGCTGTCTTTTAACTCTCATGATAAAGTCCTTTAAGGCACAAACATTTTAAATTTTGATGCAGTCCCATTTATCTATTTTTTTTTTATTTTGTTGCTCATGCTTTTGGTGTAAAGTCTAAGAAACCATTGCCTTACACAGAGACTGAAGATGTTTCCCTATGTTTTCTTCTAGGAATTTTATAGATTTGGTTCCACCTCTGGGGTTTTATTCACTGCTAAATCTATTTGGAATGCCTTCTCTTCCTATTTTCTCTAATTTTTTTCTGTTGAAATCTTGCCCATCCTTCATGACTCAGCTCAAAAGCCACTTCTTCCGGGAAGCCTTCCCTGACCAACTCTCCCCCATATGAATGGAATTCCTCCTCTGAGCCCACTTCCCTGTTTGTCCCACCCATAGATGACTCTAGTCATGTGTCGCCTGGATTTGGTGTGTGCACATCACCTGCTATCAGATGGCAGGTGTCTTGATGCTTCATACCTGCAATCCACCCTACTCTTGACCTGGCTTACAGGAGGTTTTGACTCGAGTTTGACCTCTGAGTGTAAAACTTAGACTTTAGAGCAAAGACAGCATCTTGGCAAAACTCGGATTTGTCGTTTGGAAAAACTTTCCCACAATGTGTAACATTTGCTCCTCACGAGGTAATAGCATAAGGTCTGTGCCCATTGTACAGATGAAAAAGCCAAAGCTGCTAGAAGTTGGGACTGCCTGTCAGCAAACTGATCATCAAGAGCTGAAACTAAGACTCTCAGCAAATACTCTTAAAAGCATTTCTTCCCTCAGCCTTTTCCATAGCCCTGCAGTAACTTCACCCCTCCCACCAGTCAATTCTGTACTTGGCACCTGGAGGGGGGCGGGGGGTGTCTGGCTCCTGGGTGAGTTTGAGGAATGAGTGGGCCTGAGGCTGAAGCCTCGCCTCACCGACCTCTGCATCTCCCTCCACTGCTCTTTCTGACCCTCCCCAAGTACGGAGGTGCTGATGGAGACTGCCCAGGCATGCTTGGGGTTTGGCATTTCCACCCTCCTTGCCTGGAAGCCTTGCCCTTTGCCTCCATTCCACTGTCCTGGGGGTGCTGCATAAGCCCTGGCTCCCAGAGATAACTCACGCCCCATCTGCAGAGGGCAGGCATGAGGCCTCTGTCCCAGGGGAGCTAAGGATGAGGGTCCTGCCACCAGGGACTGTAGCACCCGCTCAGCCCCTGCAGTTCCCATAGGTTTAGGGTCTGATTTCAGTTCCAAAACACTGCCCCTTCTCTTTGAAGTTCATGCCTCTAAGCCGTGAGCAATGGGAAGAAAGGAGCTGGGCCAGTGCTTCCCGCCACGGCAGCTCTCTTTCTCCCCTAGGAATCACCTACGCCACCATCCATTGCTGAAATGAATGGAGACCATGCAGCCTGCTTTATTAAATATGAATGAGTCACAGCCCACGGCCCCCACGTGGTCACTCACCCACTCCATCTCTGGCAATTACTGAGTCACACACACTGTGCCAAGGGGTGCTGCGGTCCCTTCCCACCCTTCTAGACTGACACTGCCCGGCGGGGGCAGGGCTCAGGTCTGCAGCTGCCTTGTCTCCTGATCAAGAGCCACTTCTGGGCTCCTGCACAGCCAAAATGCTCAGCCTGAGAGGCTCAGGGCAGGGCGTCTCCCACAGAAGGATTATGGATTCCCAGGCTCTGAGTTCCTGCCAGATCTGGCCTGTGGCTTTTGGGCCCAAAGGCAAGGTCTCCTGGCATGGGTGGCTTCTGAGCTTGGCTGCACATTAGAAGAGTGTGAGCAGTACCCAGACATTTCAGGTTCTGGGGGTTGATTCCCAGCGTGGCTCAAGGTTAAGAATCTGTACACACCATGTACCGAATATTGCATACGTGTGAGCTACAACCCACCAGATTGTAAGCTTGATGCCAGTGGGAAGCTAGTTTGCTCTGTTCCCCATGGCAGCCCCCTGTGCTGGGACAGAGATGGTGCTTGATCCGTGTTTGTTGAGTGAATGAATGATGGGCATGTAACTGACCATTTTGGAGATAAAGGAGCTTAAGGTTAAAGAACTTGGCTAAGGTCCTGCAGCTCGTGAGTAGCGCAGCCAGGAGTCAAATCCAGGGCCCGTCTCAACCATTACTTTCCCCTGCCAACCCACCGACAGTTTGTCTGGGGGCTCTGCTCCTCTTAACCCCTGCCCAGGCCAGAGTCGGGTGCTACAGCACAAGCTTCTGGGTGCATAGATTTTTTCTGAGCCCAGTGTATTAAGGAGGGCCAATAAAATTCCCTGCAAGCCCACGTGTGTTTGTCATAGGTGTTAAGTGAAGACCATTTATGAATTAGTAAAACTCATATGAGATCAAATTCTTTTCCTGAACTTAAAAAATTACTTTTATTTTAGGAACCAATAAAATTATGGCAAATATTTACAAATAATTATCTCACATAAAGGTTACATAAAATCAATTCTTCACAAGTAACAGTCACTCATGAAAAGACACACAGATATTGAAACTACGCCAATCTTATTGCATGTTTCTCCAACTAATCTAAAATAAAGGTGTTGCAGTCAACCATTTAACTTAGAATAAAACCACAAATTCCAGGTTTGACGAGAAAAAAAAAAGTTAAAAAAATTAAACGAAAATCCCACCCCTGTTTTCTCCCAAGTCCCTCCCCCAACCCCTGCCCTCCTCCCCACAAAAGAAAAATATGTCCAACATCTTTGGCAAATTGGCACTGCTGTAATTACATTCAAATATTATTACACACAAAAGCAACACACACCACTAAGAAAAAAAATCCACCATATTTCAAGTCAGTTATTTTCTACTAGAAAAAAAGAATATAAAACATACACATTTTTAAGAAGCATTTTTTTTTCAATCTGTTGGAGACAGCTCATCTCCCTCTTTCAAAGGCAATTCAATTGTGGTGTTTTTTTTTTAATTGTTTTTTTGTACTTTTTTTTTGTTTTTCTTTTTACAAGTAAGCGTCTATGCAGGCATCACAAACTTTGGCGGGTACAATAGATACGTATTTCTTTGATGCTGGAAGGTCAGTCCCTAAGACACAGTCAACTGTCTCTAAGGATGAAAAGCAAAATCCGTGTCTTCCTGGCAAAGAGTTCCATTTGCAATGTAATCTGCATTTCTACAAATACTCAATGTCCAAAGGCCACTAGAGGGTGAAAAACCAGGGCAGCATCTTCCAGCGGGAGTCAGGGCAAACCCAGAGGCAGCTTTCCATCCTCAACCCAACCTCAGAGGCCCAGCCGTGGGCCAGAGAAGCGGGGCCCCGACCATGCCGGGTCCCCCTGCCTGCTGCCCGGCACTGCGCGGGCCGCTCACCTGAGCCCCAGGACGCGCTACTGCCAGGTCTGCTCACCTTCTCTGACCAAAGCCTGAGGAGGGCAGGCAAGAAGTGGCTTGAGGAGACTCAGCATTTTCTCTGAGTTTCAAGTATGTCTGAGGGGTAGGTAAGTGAGCATGTGTGTGTGAGCGTGTGCGCGTGTGTGAGCATCTGTGCACTCGCGTGCACCCTTATGGAGGGGGAGGCTGGATTCTGAGGCTCTGAGTTTTGTACGGTATTTAAAATAGACTCAGGATTTATTTATTTTCTTTTTAGCTTTACAGCAATTAATTGGCTATTGATTGGTTGGAATGTTCAACTCTCCATTTCCTCAAATACAATAAAATAGTTTCATTAAAATGTATTCATGCTTGAAAATACGGGAGCCATTAAATGGTTTCCTTTCTGTTCCACTCCAAGGGAAATGCACAGTTTGTAAATCAAAAATCGATCATTCAAAATCTCTTATTCTTAATGGTGCTTTTGGAGAAGACGAGGGACGTGGCCACAAGCCTGGTGATTGGGGAGACAAGGGCATCCCGGCAGCCACAGGCACAGCTGCAGGCTCAGCACCCACCCCCCACCAGGTGGGTCAGGGTTCAGGTGGGTGGGGCTGCACCCCTCCCAATTCATCCCTCCCCTGCTGCTGACAACCTTGCCTCAGAGCTGCTCAAAGCCGAAGGGGGGAATCCCACCCTCTGTCTCCCTTACCTGCAGACCACATACGCTACCGAGACCAACCAACCGCATTTTAGAATTCACTGAGATTCCCTCAGTAAATAGATAACGGTTGCATTTCCTCCTTGTGCTGCTCAGGGGTCTAGGATATGGGAAGAAGCATAGCCAGACTTACTTGACGGTGGTTGGTGGCTAAACAAGCCCCCCGGGAACGTGTAGGGTGAAACCTAAGAATTCTGGAACGTGGCTCTAATGACCCCTCCGATCCCGGGGTTCCAGGAGTGGGGCCCCAGTGCTGAGAAGTTTCCAGCAGGTGAAAGAACGAACGGTGCCCGCCTGCTCCCAGCGAGCAGCCCGTTGCAGCAAAGCAGGCCCTTTAGGAGCGCGGCAGGCCAGGACTCACCTCCAACCTCGGTGGCCGGTCCCTGGGGACCTGGCTGCCAGTCTGGAGGTGCGGCGGGGAGCTGACAGTGGGGATGTGCAGTTCATCATGAATATGCAACAGGGAATCCTGAGGTATGGGGATAAGGTGGGGCAGACTGAGGGCTAGGAGTCGTGGCCTGACTGTCCGACTTTCCAGTAATGCATTTTGTTACCTTTTATGAAGTGAACTTGCCTTGGACGTCTTCAAGACCAGAGAACAAGAGAAATAAATTCACCAGGAGCACTGACGTGCATGCCTGGAAGCCATCAGAGGCATGTTCCTTCCTAGGCAGTGACAAGGCCAAGGCCGCCGGGCTGGCCTCTGACCAGAGCTGGGCACGGGTGACCCCTGAGCTGATCCAGCCCAGAGTTCTTTGGGACTCACCCATACTAGCCTGGGTCTGGCCTATCCAGGAGTCGGGATTTTTCTCTCCCCTCTGGGGCAGCTGTATCTCAGATCTGTCTTGTTTCCAGATATTTGTTAGGACTGCTTGGTTTGTTTTAAAGATTTGCTCCCCATGGCTTAGAGTTAAATTCTAACTGAAATGTCATCCGCAAGGAGGTGGCTGGAGCCACAGAATGCCCAAGACGGGACAGTTGCTCTGGGGTGTGACTTCTCATAAAGGGATTTCACCCCTCAGTGGCTTGCTGGCCGTGTCTGGAGCTCTCCCTGTACATATAAAAAGGCCCCCAGCATTTTCCTCCCTTAGAAGCCAACAACCCCTCCATTCCCACCCCACTCATGCTCTAGTCCATCCAACCTTCAAAGCCCAAACTATTCGTAGGAGCCCAGGATGGCGTGGTTGGGGGGCAGGAACTTGGGGCCTGTGTCTGCCACTGATTGCTGCAACCCGAGGCTCATGGCTCACCTCTCTGGGCTCCCTCTGCCCAACTCCACAATGAAGGACAAGGAAGGGAAGAAGAAAGGGGGTGTCGGACCAGGATCGGGGGGTCAAGCTGGGGGTCCATGGTCAATGGCCTACAGCTCTACTTCTTTGACTGGCAGAGAGCTTTCGAAACATTCACACTTGTCATTTGGCAGGGCAAGCACTCCTCCGGGCACCTCGGGCCCAGCTGCCTCGGGCCACCTGCCTGTTCCTGTAAGCAGGTTCCAGGCCCTGGAGATCACGCTCTGGGTTTCCTGAGTACTCCTCCTGGCCTGGTCCAGGCCCTCCTGCATGGCACAGCCTGGTCTGGAGTCTATTCCACAGCAGGAAGGACAAAGGAAAGAGAAGCCCGAGGGGCATCGCATGACACCAGAGCCCTGGGCCCTACGGAACCGCGTCCAGACCCCTGACTGGGATCGGGGTGTAGCCTCGGACTAGCCCCAATTCCCTCTGAGCCTCAGGCCAGAGCGGGAAGGAGTCCAGATGAAACCCCAAGCCTGCTGGTGTGAATTTGGGCTAAGACTCTGTAAGTTTTGGTGTGAATGGGAATCAAGTTGAACTAGCAGAGGCACCAGCCCCCAGGTCCCTCCCTCAAGCCAGCCTCTGGCTCTCTGTTCTTTCTGTCCTCCGTGTGGATTTGGGGGTCTCTAAAGAGCTGGGGGGTGTCTCTAAGCCACACGTTCCATGACAGGAGTACAATGCTGTGGATGGAAAATGACGGCCCGAAGATCCGAGAATTCACCTCACCTCCATCCTGCCATGTGAGCCCTGAATCTCCATTTCCCCATCTGTAAAATGGGAACCATGATTGTTGCCCCATGGGATGGTTGAAGGCTGTAAAGCACCATATAAACATCAGTTAAAGGGGCTAACCCTAACTAAGCCTCACTGGAAAGGGGATGCTAGCTTGACATGTCATCAAACTTTTCTAGGTTGGAGCCTAATGAAATGAAAAACTGTCACAAAATCCACACTGTCCTTTTCAAAAAGTCAGAGCGGGGACACAGGGCTGCCAGCCCACGGAGGAATGCCCAGGCCTCTGCCACAATGCTGGTGGAAGCCTTGGACTTGTGTTTTCTGTCAGAATTCTCTGGCATCCACTCAGTGGCTGGTACCCTTTGAAATCCCCTCACCAAGTCCCCAGGCCGCTGTGCTGGGAAGCATGGGAGTCCTGAACTGGTGAGAAGAGGTGTGTGTGTGAGAACACGCGTGTGCATCTGTGTGCTTTTGTGCTTTTGCCTGGCAGCCCAGGAATCGGGAGGGTGTCTCATACATACAAATGCAATGTGAGGACCAGCAAAGCCTCTGGGGAGAGAGGAAAGACTCACTGCAGGGGGCAAGAGGAGGAGCTGAGTGGGCAGAGGAGACCACTCTGGGGCGGAGGGCTTTGCTGAGGAAGGATGGGGGCACCTTGGACAGCTGGTGCAGGGGGGGCTGACCTCCTTCCAACAGCCTGAAGCCACAGGAAGGACCAGGACCCAAAGAGGAGGGTGCACTTTGCTCTGGGAGAAGGGTGAGCGGCGGGCAGAGGACGCGGGGCTGCGCCGCAGATCTTCCTGGGAGGGGGACCGGGTAACATGCCTTCCTACCTTGCTTAGCGGCGGCGGCGGCTCGGCAGGTGGAGGCTGGTCCATCCCAGCTCCTGGAGGTGGGCTCTGGCCCCAGCTAGCTCCTTTGCCCAGCAGATTCTCTCTGGAACCTCACCGAGCTCTATCCCGGCCTGGGTGATGAGCTCCCTCGGCAGTTCTAACAGCCCCAGGGGACCCGGGGAGGTCTGCTCTGTCTTGCTGTGTAGCCCTGACTTCCCCAAGCTGGGCTTCTGTCTCCCCCGAGGGGGTGGACCAGGCCTTCTGCAAGGCTCTCGGACTCCCACCTTCCCGCGTGTTCTCGTTTCCCACTTGGTCCAATATTAGCAGGACCCGGGTGCCCAGCCCTACAGGGTCTGTCCCAGATGACCCTGCCACAGCCCCAGATCCCTGGGAGGGAGGAAGGGAAAGAGCTTTCAGGTGACTCTTCAGGCGACCCCGCCATACCACAGCAGCTGAGGCTCAGAGAAGCGGAGGGCTTTGTCTGAGGCCCCACAGCAAGGCAGAGGCGTGGCCAGGACAAGACCTCCCAGGCCCAGTACCCCCAGGTCTGGGCTCTCTTTGCTCCAGCTCTCTGCTAACACCGATGCTAGAACACGGTGGCATGC
>PVIY010039791.1:0-22864 GCA_004026745.1 Myrmecophaga tridactyla
TTAAAACAAGAAAGTGGCAATTGATCATTTATATGAAGACTTTGCAAGTAGGTGGTTCTCATCAGCGGTTGTTTTCAATATTGGTGACATCTTTAAACTATTAAAAATAAGGAATACAAAACGTGACTATTGACACGCAATACTTCTGGTCAACCAAGATGACAGCATAAGAAACTAGGGTTCCATCGCCCATAGAATCTCTGAACAACTAACAAAACTGGCAGAGCCATCTTTCTCAGAGCTCCAGAAAAAACAGAGGGTTGCAGCACAAGCACTAAATCAAGAAAGCACAGCTTAAAAATGGCATTGTAAGCTATGGCACCCTTGTTGGCGCCTCTCTGAAACCCTCTCCAGCCCAGGGTGAAGCCAATCTGTACTATCATTAGGTGCCTTTGACCCTGTTCAGGGCTGAGTGTACACCATGTATGGACTGTACGTGTGTGAAGATTTCTCAATAAAAATATTTTTAAAAGTAAATATAACTATACGAAAATAAATATATTCTACACTAATTGTAGAGTAAATATTTTTTAAAAATCATGTTCCTGCTTTCTCTCCACTGCTTATTAGAAATGTAATACTAAACCTCACTTTGGTCTTCAATAAATGGGAACAAGAATCTGTCCAACTAGCCATGCTGAGCAAATCAGATGCATACGAAAACATTCTGTGAACTACAAAAAGCTATACAAAAATAAAGTAGGGGGTGCAAGGAGTTCAATGGTAGAACTCTCGCCTGCCATGCGGGAGACCTGGGTTTGATTCTCAGCCCATGTACTTCTCAAACAAACAAGCAAAACAAACAAAAGCAAAAATTCATCAAATGGTGCTGCAGGAAGCAGATACTCACATGGAAAAAGAATGAAATGTGACTCCTGCCAAACAGCATACAAATCAAAAAAAAAAAAAGAGTTAAAAAATAAAGTAATATTTAATCGTTAAAAAAAAAGAATATGCACAGGAACAGATGCATACTCACAAAATACAGAGTGAACCCTACACTTTCACCTCAGACCAATCTTCTTGCTTGGTAGGGTAAACTCTGAAGGAGAGCACAGCCAACAGAGTCAATCTGCAAAGACTATGAAAGGCATTTTTGGCATTGCATTATTTATTATTGTCAGCTCTTGGCACTCAAGAATATATCTATCTTATTCACTATCTGGATGTAATCTTAAGGAAGAACACACAGCTTAAGGACTAAATTCCAGAGTTAACACATTAAAAGATTAAAATATACAGTGAACAAAAGATAACAACAGAGACCAAGAAAAAAGCAAATGACAGCATAGCCAAAGGAACTAGATAAACTGCAGAAACAATCAATGAAGAAGACCAGACTTTGTCTATACCAAAGATTAAAAAAAAAAAAACCACTTCAGGCAAAACAACAGTGAACCCTGAATGTACACTATGGATTACAGTTGAGCATGATGATGACTTTTTTGTCACTTGTAACAAAAATACTACACTAATGCCATGTGTTCTAGTGTGCTAGCTGCCAGAATACAATATATATACCAGAAACAGAATGGTTTTTAAAAAGGGGAATTTAATAAGTTGCTAGTTTATAGTTCTAAGGCCGAGAAAATGTCCCAGTTAAAACAAGTCTATAGAAATGTCCAATTTAAGGCATCCAGGGCAAGATACCTTGGTTCAAAGAAGACCCATGAAGTCCAACGTTTCTCTCTCAGCTGCAAGGGCACATGGTGAATATGGCGGCATCTGCTGGCTTTCTCATGGCTGTACCAAAAGGGACTCTCTCCAAAATGTTTCCTCTTTTAAAGGATTCCAGTAAGCAACTCCACCTTCAGTGGGTGGAGACACACCTCCATGGACATCATCTAATCGAAAGTTACCACCCACAATTAGGTGGGTCACATCTTCATGGAAACAATCAAAATGCTCGCACCCAGCAATATTAAAGAGCATGGCTTTTCTGAGGTCCACCACAGATTCAGACTGGCACAACATGTGTTATAATAGGGAAAATTCTGTGTTGGGGGGTGGATATGGGAAGTCTGGACTTTCTGCATGGTTATCTGTAAACCAACAACTTCTTTTATGAATTTTTGAAAAAAATGACCTTCAATATGCTCAGAGAGATAAAAGGAAAAAATGGGGAAAGAAGTAAAGGATCTCAGGAGAAAGATAAATAAACAAAATGAGAATCTCAATAGTGAGAGAAATTATAAAAAGAAATAAAACAGAAATACTGGAGTTGAAGAACACAATGGCAGAAATAAAATATTCCTTAGAGGATTTTAACAGTATATTGGAGCTGGTGCTACTAGACAAAGGTGGTGACTCTTTTGTTCAATGTGTGCAAATGACCAATTCCTGAGTCACTGAGATTTCAAAAAGAGAAAAAGTGTATTCCTAGGCACATAGAAAGAGATCAAATGGCCTATCAGCCTAAAATCTGCCTCTCCAAACTAGTAATTCTGATAGTTTTATAGAATTAAAAGATAAGCAATGATTATTTAGATACTTTATTTAAACATGCTTATGGATAAGCTAACTAAGATATTGATTTTTGGTGGTTTTAACTGTATTTTGTGTTTCTTTAAATTAAATATTTAATTAAAATTGAATTAATCTTCTTGAATAAACTGATAAATAAATAAAAGATGAGCAGGTTTTAGGATAATGAGCACAGTGGCCCCAGATGATGTAATTAGAGGTGCTCTAATTATTGAGCATGTACAGACTGATGACATGCTTAGTCACAGAATGTGTGTCTGAAAATGGCAGCCTTAATATGATGATGGGCAATATTTTAGTATTATAATGAGATATAGGTGACTTGCAGATGAAAATCCAAGCTGTTGCACATATGCGGTGGGCCCATTTTGGTTAGCTCCAGTCTCAGTCATCAAGATAACTTTGGACTTGGGGTGGGTTAGTTCTGGGCTGGCCCAAGGCCCTTCATTAATAAACATCAGGGGCTGTCCTTAGTGATTACAAAACTTTAAAGTTGAAAACCTGGATAACTGGGTACAAATGAAGGTCAGTCACAAGGTTTTTACAATCACAGGATACAAGATAAAGGCTGTAAATCATTATCAGAGACCAAGGCAGCTGGATTACAATTTAGAGATTTCAGATATTTCCCTCATCTACTCCAATATACTAGAAAGCAAAAAGGAATCTCTATATAATGATTCAGTAATCAAAATCATCCCTTAAAACTAATTTCTCATTTACACTGGCAGAAGAAAGAACTAGTGATCTTGAAAATAAGACTATTTAAATTATTCAGGCTGAAAAACAGAAAGAAAAAAGAATGAAAAAAGTAAATAGAGTGTAAGAGACCAGGATCACTGTTTAAGTTTGTTAAAGCTGCCAGAATGCAATATATCAGAAATGGATCAGCTTTTATACAGGGGATTTATTAAGTTACAAGTCACAATTCTAAGGCCATGAAAGTGTCCAAATTAAGGTGTCAACAAGAGGATACCTTCTCAGAGAAAAGGCAGCCAGCAGCCAGGACACCTCTGGCAGCTGGAAAGGCACGTAGCTGGCATCTGAGGTCCGTGCTCCCAGTTCATTGCCTTCAGCTTCTGATTCCAGTGGCTTTCTCTGTGAGTCCTCACTTAGCTTCTCTGGGGCAAACTCTGGGTTTCATCTTTTAGCTTCTCTTTGCTCTTTCCAGGTTCTGAGTCCTTGCCTAGCACCCAGGGTATTTCTGTCTGGATCTCCAAACGTCTGTGTCCCATTTCATCTTTCTATCTTCTGTGTTGGCTCTATACTTTCTTTCTCCATGAGCTCTTTAAGACCCACCTTAAATGGATGGTGTTATATCTCTATGGAAATAATCTAATGAAAGGTTTGCCCCCAAAAGACTGGATTAGGATTAAAAGAATATGGTTTTTCTGGGGTGAATAACAGTTTCAAACCAGCACAGACACCATAAAGCATACCAATATATGCATTCTGGGAATCCCAGAAAAAGAAGAAAGAAAGGGCACAGGACTTTTTAAAGAACTAATGCCAGAAAACTTTCCAAATTTAACATAAAATAAGAATATATACATTCAAGAAACTCAAGGAGCCACAAATAGGATAAACTAAAGAGAACCATGCCAGAAGAAACTGTATTCAAAGTGTCAAAGTACAAGGACATAAGTAGGTTGAAAGTGAAAAAATATATCACATAAGTAGTAACCAAAGACAACTGGGGTAGCTATACTACTATAAGATAAAATAGATTTTAAGTCAAAAACTGTTAAAAGGGACAAAGAGGACACTGCATACTGATAAAGGGATCATTCAACAAGAAGATGTAATAATTGTAAATGCATAAGCACATAACAGCAGAAGTCCAAAATATAGAAGCAAATATTGAGAGATGTGAAGGGAGAAACAGACAGTTCTACAAGAATAGTAGGAAACTTAAATACTTACTTTCAATAATGGATTGAACATCTGTACAGAAGACCAATAAGGAAATAGACAAAAAGAAATACATTATAAACCAATTAGACTTACTGGACATATATGGAACATTTCGCCCAATACCAGCAGAATACACAATCTTCTCTAGATCAAATTTGTCTTTGTTCAGCATGGACTATATGCTAGCTCACAAAACAAGTCTCAATAAATTTTTAAAATATTGATATCATATGATAAATCTTCTGTAACCACAGTGGAATGAGTCTAGAAATGAATAAGAGAGAGAACTAGAAAACTAACAAATATGTGGAAATTAAACAACATACTCTTAAAAATCCTATGTCAGTCAAAGGAGAAATTAGGAAATACCATGAGATGAGTGCAAATGGAAACACAACATAAGAAAACTTATGCAGCAAAGGTTGCAAGGGGAATTTATAGCTTTAAATGCTTACATTAAAAAAGAAGAAAGATCTTAAACCAAAGACCTAACTTCACACCTGGAGGAACAAGAAAAGGAAGAGCAAACTAAACCCAAAATGAAGGAAATGAGCAGATTCTGAGAAACATATAAACTAGCAAAGCTGACTCAAAAAGAAATAGATCTCAACAAGCCAATAATTATTAAAGATATTGGATGAGTGTGCCAGTTTGAAACTATTGTATACCCCAGAAAAGTCATGTACTTTAATCCTCATTCAATATTATTGGGTGCAATCTTTTTGATTAAGTTGTTTCCATGGAGATGTAACCCACCCAATTATAGGTGGGGCTTTATGATTAGATGGTTTCCATGGAGATATGTCTCCACCCATTCAAAGTGAGTCACTTACTAGTGTTTTTTAAGAGGGAACCATTTTGGGAAAAGCTTCAGAACCCACACAGGCAGAAACCTTTGGAAGTGTAGGAGGTAAATGCCCCCAGGGAAGTCCCTTGAAATGAGAAGCCAGAAGAGAAAGCTAGCAGATGTCACCATGTGCCTTCCCAGCTCACAGGAGTGTTCCAGATCCACTGGCATTTCTTGAGTCAAGGTATCTTTCTCTGGATGACTTAGTTTGGACATTTTTCTGACCTTAGAACTGTAAACTTGTAATAACTCCCCTTTTAAAAGTCATTCCATTTCTAGTGTATTACATTCCAGTAAATTTAGCAAACCAAAACAATCAGTGATCAAAAAGCTCCCAACAAAGAAAAGTCCAGGACAAGATGGCTTCACAGGTGAATTTTTTTATTTTTTATTGACAAATCTTTAACACATACAGTCCATACGTGGTGTACAACCAGTTGCTCACAATATTATCACATAGTTGTGTACTCATCACCACCACCATGATCATTTTTAGAACATTTACATCACCCCAGAAAAAGAAATAAAAAGGAAAAAAAATACCCCTAACCCCTCCCTCACATTGACCACTAGTATTTCAATCTACCCATTTTACCCCTTAATCCCCCTATTATTTTTTCCAAAATTTTTTTAACTTATCTGCCCATACCCTGGATAACAGGAGCATCAGACACAAGGTTTTCACAATCACACAGTCACATTGTAAAACTTATATCATTATACAATCATCTTCAAGAATCAAGGCTACTGGGCGGGCCACTGTGGCTCAGCAGGCAGAGTGTTTGTCTGCCATGCCAGAGGACCCGGGTTCGATTCCCGGTGCCTGCCCATGTAAAAAAAAATCAAGGCTACTGGAACACAGCTCAACAATTTCCAGTACTTCCCTCCAGCCACTCTAGCACATCATAAACTAAAAAGGGATATCTATAATGCATAAGAAAAACCTCCAGGATAACCTTTCAACTCTGTTTAAAATCTCCCAGCCACTAAAACTTAATTTTGTCTCATTTCTCTCTTCCCACTTTTGGTCAAGAAGAAGGCTTTCTCAATTCCCTGACACTGGATCCTGGCTCATCCCAGGAGTTCTGTCCCATGTTTCCAGGGAGATGTATACCCCTGGAGGTCATGTCCCACATAGTGGGGAGGGCTGTGAGTTCACCTGCCAAGTCGGCTTAGAGAGAGAGGCCATATCTGAGCAGCAAAAGAGGTTCTCTGAGGGTGACTCATGCATAATTTTAAGCAGGCTTAGCCTATCCTTTGCAGGAATAAGTTTCATAGGGGCAAACCCCAAAATCAAGGGTTGGCCTATTGATTTGGTTGTCCCCTCTGCTTGCAAGAATATCAGGAACTCCCCAGATGAGAAAGTTTAACATTTTCTCCTTTCCACCCAGTCCCCACTTTGCAGGTACTTCTTTATTCACTGCCCAAATTACTCTGGGATTTATTGGGGCATCACACTAATCTGGACAAACCAATAAAATCTCATGCCCTTCTCAAGGTTCCATGTACTTATGGTGTTCAACTAAACTGACCATAAATGTTAACTTAGGTTATTCACTACCCAAAATATAAATTTTGTACTAACTAAACATCTCTCCCTTTGTCTCCCTTGGTCTCACACAGAAGTTGAACTTTTAAAATATGGCCCATATCATCCTTTACCCTGTATTCTGATTTATACTAGTCCTATCCAGATAAGCTTCATTCATACTTCTAGCTGAAGTCTGATTCCTTTTTCAACTTTTTAAACAGTTCCTGTGGGGGAGGGGAGTGGGTAATGCTGACTTTTATAGCTTCAGAGCTCTAACTCAGAGTCTTGGTTGTCACATAAATACCCAAAGTTTCTGAGAAAGACCATGTTATATGCAAACAGTTCAGTATCTCAGAATTTAGAAATAACAATTACAACTCCTGAATACATGTGACTGCTATAAGAACTTACAATCTAGGACCTTTTACAATGGGCCCCCATCTGATAACCCATGCTCTCGACTTCAGTTCACCCGGTATATTATTATAGTGAGTCCATATAAGTGAGGCATGATAATGTGTCTTTTTGTTTCTGACATTTCATTCAACATACAGTCCTTAAGTTTCATTAACCTGGTTGTATGCCTCACAACTTCATTTCTTCTTGCAGCCATTCAGCAGTCCATGGTGTGTATACACCACAGTTCCCCTTCCATGCCTAAGTCATTGTACCCTTAGGTCACCTCCATCCATTGTGAATCTCAAACAATGCCACCATAAATACCAGTGTGCAAATGTACATTCTTGTTCCCAGTTCTTCCAGATATATACCTAGCAGTGGGGTTTCAGGATCATATGGCAACCCCACCCCCAGCCCCCTGTGGAACCACCACACTGCCCCCCAAGGGGCTGCAGTCACAGGAGAAGTTTACCAAACTTTCAAAAAAACAATTAAAACCAAACCTGATCAAAGTCATCACAAAACTGAAGAGGAGGGAATACCTTCTAACTCACTCAATGAGCCAGCATCATCCTCATGTCAAAGCCAGATAATGATATTAAAGAAAAAGAATATTATATACCGCTGTCCCTTATGCATATAGATGTAAAAATCTTCAACAAATGCTAGCAAACCACATCCAACAGCATGTTGAAAGAATTATACACCAAGATCAAGTGGGATTTATCCCTGGTATGCAAGGTTGGTTCAACATAAGAAAATCAAGTAATGTAAGAGAATGAAGGAAAAAAACACATGATTATCTCAATTGATACAGAAAAGGCACTTGACAAAATACACCACCCTTTCTTGATAAAAATACAAAGAGGACTATGAATAGAAGGGAACTTCCTCAACATGATAAAGGGCATATATGAAAATCCCACAGCTAACATCCTATCATTTAATGGTGAGGACACAAAGCTTTCCCACTAAGATCAGGAGCAAGGTAACAATGCCCACTGCTCTCACGTTACAAGGTCAACATTGTCCTGGAAGTTCTTGCCAGAAAAATTCGGCAAGATAAAGAAATAAAAGGCATCCAGATTGGAAAGCAAAAAGGGAAACTTTCCCTGTTTACAGATGACATGATCCTATATACAGAAAATTCTGAAAAATCCACAACAAATCTGTTAGTGGTAAAAAAATGAATTCAGCAAAAAAGCAGGGTACAAGATCAAAAACCAAAAACAGAAGTGTGTCTATACACTAATAAGGAACAATCAAAAGAAGAAATCAAGAAAAAATTCCATATACAATAGCAACTAAAAAAATCAAATATGCAGATATAAATCTAACCAAGGATATGACAGACTTGTACACAGAAACTATAAAACATTGTTAAAGAAATCAAAAGAGGCCTAAATAAATGGAAGGACATTCTCTGTTCATGGGCATAAGATCAAATGTTGTTAAGATGTCAATTCTACCCACAGTAATTTACAGAGTCACCGCAATCCCAATCAAAATTCCAATAATCTTCTTTGCAGAAATGGAAAAGCCAATCATTACGTTTATACGGAAGGGACAGCTCTGAATGGAACTCAATGGTTATGTGGCACCAACCTATGGTCCTGATTACCTCCAGGTTCGATAGGCAGATGTACTCTAGGATTACCCTGGGCTCAAAAACTATTCACAAAACTCTACCTTCGGGAGCAAATCTATCATTATTAAAAGCTCAATGGGGGCGGGCCACAGTAGCTTAGCAGGTAAGAATGCTTGCCTGCCATGCCTGAGGACCTGGGTTCGATTCCCGGTGCCTGCCCATGTTAAAAAAAAGAAAAGAAAAAGAAAAGCTCAATGGGCCCGGTGAGCATTCCACTGTATGACCATCTAGCTGCTATATTTCTGCCTTTATTAGGTATTGAAGATGTTATACTTAGGATAGAGGCACTGAACAATTTTACACAGCAAGCCTTAAATGATAGCCTCAATAGTTTATCTGTTTCAAACACTGAAGTGACCCTAATGCATAAAGCAGTACTACAAAATCAAATGGCCTTAGATGTCTTAACAGCTTCACATATTATTATATGTGCTACAATAAAAACTGAATGTCGTACCTATATACCTGCTGAATCTGAAAATGTAACTAAAATATTAGAATGTATGAAAAATCAAATTAATGCCATAGACATTAGCGCCACCTCCTTCAGCATATTTGATTTATTTAGCTGGCTTCCTACAGGAATAGGATCCTGGTTTCATTCAGTATTACAAGCAGAGCTATGATACCACTACTAATAATTATGAGCATACTCATCTTTAAAATATGTCTCTGTCTCTTATTCCAGCCCTGCCACAACTGAAATACAGGAGAAGTCTTAATACTCTGGAAGAAAACCTGAAGTCAAAGAACATACCCAGCTATAATCTAAGTAGTTCTACACCCCAAGCCCTTAGGGTCAACACCCCTCTGTCAGCAGGAAGTAGCCAGTATGGTTGTTGTCCAGCTATCCTTCAAGACTGGGAAATGGTCAGACAACAGGGAGGAACTGTAACTGAGAAATCAGGATTTAAGGGATGATTTTGATTACTGAATCATATATAGATATTCCTTTTTGCTTTCTGGTATATTGGAGTAGACAGAAGGAAACACCTGAAATCTCTGAATAGGATTACAGCTGCCTTGACCTCTGATAATGGATGTATCAGCCTTATCTTCTGTCCCTGTAACTAACCTTCATTTGTACCCAGTTATCCAGTTTTTCAACTATAGAGTCTTGTAATCACTAAAAATAACCCCTGATGTTTGTTAATGAAGGGTCTTAGGTCAGCCCATAACTAACCCATATCAAATCTAAAGTTATCTTGATGACTGAGACTGGATCTAACCAAAGTGGGCCCACCTGGCATGTGCAGTAGCTTAGACTTTACCCTACAAGTCACCTATACCTTGTTCCGCCATTTTCTTTCATATGTTCTGTAATTAAGCATGTAATCAATCTGCGCAGGCTCAATAATTAGAGCACCTCTAATAACATCATCTGGGGCCTCTGTGCTCATTATCCTAAACCCTGTCCATCTTTTCTCTACTAAAACTATCCAAATTACGGAGTTCAGGGAGACCATTTTGGGGCCATTAGGCCATCTGCTCTCTTACTGCATGTCTAATAATAAGTTCTTTCTCTGTTTGAAATAATTTTTTTTTATTTCAAAGAGAGACCAAAACCATCTTGAAAAATAATGAATTTGGAGGACACATACTTCCCAATCTTAATACATATAACAAAACCACAGGAATCAAAACAGCATGGTTCTGGCAGAAGAAAAGATATAGAGACCAACAGACATCAAATGAGAGTTCAAAACTCAACCCTCACATTTATGCCCAACTGATGCTTGACAAGGAGGCAAAGCCCAAAAAATGCTAAACAAATTTAAAAAAAAAAAAATTTTAAAGGCTTTGTAATGGGTAATGACCAGATCCTGAGAACACTTTGAGATGCTTGATAGAAAAGGCCTAGTTATCTTTGAAGACACTTTTGGTAGAAATACGGATGCTAAAGGTATTTCTGATGAGGCTTTAGACAGAAATGATGAATTTGTCATTGTAAACTGGAAGAAAGGTAACTCTTGTTTTAAAGTGACAGAGAACTTGAAAACATAGAGGGACTGATGTCAGATGAAAGATAGAATTTGAAAGTAATGAACTTGGATATTTAGCTGAGGAGATTTCCAAACTAAATGTTGAAAGTTGTGGCCTGCCTGCTCTAGAAGCTAGGGTTCTATAGAGAAACAGAATCAGCAAGAGATATCCATAAATATAAAATTTATAAAAGTGTCTCATGTAACAAAGTTCTGTAGGGCAGGCTGCAAGCTGGCAGCTCTGATGAAGGTCCTTGACAAACTCTCAGGAGAGGCTGGCAGAAGTAGGAAGAGTGACCATCTCTTCTGAAAACTCCTTAAAAGCTTTCTTGTGATTAGATTAAGCATCACTCATTGCAGAAGACACTCCCCTTAGCTGATTACAAATCGCATCAGCTGTGGACATAGCCAACATGATCATGATTAAAGTCCATGAAATGTCCTCATAGCAACAGATAGTCCAGTGCTTCCAGACCAGACAACTGGGCACCACCACCTGGCCAAGTTGACACATGAACCCAACCTGACAAAAGGGATAAGCTAAGAACTGAACCCCTGGCCACAAAGAAGCCAGAAATTGATGGTTTGGAAAATTCTGAGCTTTCAGAAAGTGAGTCCCCAGAGAATAATGCTCCATGTGGATTGGAGATGAAATTATCCAGGAAGGATTTTTAGAAACTCCTTTTGTCTGATGGGCATGATCTGAGCATATTGTATAGAAAGCCAACAAGAGTGCTGTGGGATCTGTATAAATAGAACCACTGCCAGTCTGGACTAAAAGACTCAGAAAAGAGACAAAGTGAAGGTAAAATGTCTTCAGAAGTAGAACCATGGAGGCTAAGGTCTGAAATCAAGAGAACTTGGGCCAGGAGAGCGGACACACCCAAGTACTTGGAGAGGGTCAGTTTGCCCCAGGCAGAGGATGAACCTTCTGCAAATTCAACTTGAAGTGGAAAAGTTATGCTGCCTCAAGCTTTGAAGAAGGTGGAGCACATTCCTTGGGGACTGGGGAGAGCCTGGCTGCCACCACATGGAGGGGTTAAGTGTGTGCCCAGAGATGGCAGAGAGCTCAGGTACAGCCCTGATGCTTGGAGAGGATGGAGCCAAGAAAAAGGTGGTCTCTCCATTATCACCCAAGGTTGCATTTAGAGAGAGGCAGGTCACTCACTGCACAGGCCCTTGGAAAGAATGGGACTGCTGCTTTCTAAAGCCCCAAGGATAAATGACTCTCAGACTCTGAAATCTAATGGAGTTTGCCCTGCAGGTTTCCAGAACTGCTTGGGTCCAGTGACCCTGGTGTTCTTTCCAATTTCTTCATATGAAAATGAGAATATGTATCCTATAACTGTTCCTCCTTTGTATGTTGGCAGCAAATAATTTGTTCTGAATTATACAGGTCCAGATCCTGAGGAGAATTTTGCCTCAGGACAGATCATGCCCCTAGCTGACTTTGATGAGATTTTGTACTGTTTCTGACTTTGTATTGTATCCGTTTTGTTACTGAAATGGTTTAAGGCTTTCTGATATTGTGATGGAGTGAATGTATTTTGCATTTGGAAAGAACATGTCCTTTGGGGGTCCAAAGGGTAGAATGTGCCAGTTTGAATCTGTTATGTACCCCAGGAAAGCCATGTCCTTTAATTCTCATTCAATATTGCTGGGTGGGTGCTTTTTGATTATCCATGGAGACGTGACCCACTCAATTGTGGGTGGTAACTTTTGATTAGATGGCTTCCATGGAGATGTGTCTCCACCCATTCAAGTTGGGGTTGCTTACTGGAGCCCTTTAAGAGGGAATCATTTTGGAAAATGCTTTAGAGCCCGCACTACCAGAGACCTTTGGAGATGAAAAGGAAAATACCCCCGGGGGAGCTTCATGAAACAAGAAGCCAGGAGATAAAGCTAGTAGATGTTGCCATGTTCACTACATGCCTTTCCAGTGGAAAGAGAAACCCTGAACATCATTAGCTTTCTTGAACCAAGGTGTCTTTCCCTGGATGCCTTAGATTGGACACATCTATAGCCTTGCTTTAACTTGGACATTTTCACAGCCTTAGAACATGAAACTTGCGACTAAAGAAATTTCCCTTTTTAAAAGCTGCTCTGTTTCTGGTATATCACATTCTGGCAGCTAGCAAACTAGAACACATGGGTTCATATCCACAGGAATGGATTAAGTTAAGAACATGCTTTTCTAGTGTACATACAGCTCCAAATCACCCCAGCACTATAATATCTCATGTGATTTCTCTAAATTCTACCCACACCTTTGTAAATCATTTCTTAAACTCTCCTCAAATTACCTATTTGTTTTCCTGCCAGGGTCCTTATTTATCAAAGTCACTCGACAGAACCCTAATTCTAATTTTCTACACACATAGAAAATTTTACAAAGAAAATAAAATTCACCTATCAATTTTTTGGAAACACTGGCTCAAACAAACAAAAATATATTGTATGTTGCATTTCTCAGACCTTTTTGGTGATAGAAATTCTCCTGTGGGGAAACTAGCTTTCCACAGAATATTCTTAAGTAAATTCTAACCAACAGAAAAATGAGAAGACACAAGTAACACTATACAGTTCCTAACAATGCCCAAACTGTTTAATTATTTATATGTGGATTTTAGAACACAGCCAATCCCTCACTTGATGCTGGCACGGGCACCCTGGTGCTGCCCCCCACACACACACTTGCACAGACACTCGGCACCTGGCCTGTGCCAACTGCGTAAGACCCCAATACCCACCTCTCTTGACCTCTAAGTCATCCTCCAGGTCACTAAAGGAAACGCAGCATGGACATCTGTTATCACAGGTATGCAGTTTTTACTTTCTACAGCTTTTAATTTCTTGATCTTTTTTCACGCATTTCTTTTCACTCTCAGAGAAGAAACTATACAACTATCCTTGCAGATACATTTCAAAGTCACGCAACCTTTACAGTTAGAAAAATTCCCCTTCCTAAATTCTACAGGGGCTACATGCAAATGTCTATCTGGGCTGGGGAAGTAAAGGAAATGAGTAAAGCAGCGTTCGGACCTGGAACGAGAAACTACCAGAGAAAGAGCTTCAAAGACAGCAGCCTTAGTGCCTGGAGCCAGGAAGTGGTGGGAGCATGGGGGACCAGACAGGGCATGCCCCAACTCAAGTCGGCAGCTGTTGTTCTGCAGTAGCCTATTGTCGACAAGAAGGAATGAGAATCCCGGGTGGCCAAATTATGCATTTTTAAGGAACCTGAAAGCCTGGATTTTATGTCAATTCTCCCACTTTTTAAATGTTGGAAACTAATTCCATTACATTGTCTGCAGTTCAAACAATTTATACTAGGGAGGATTGGGCCTGTGAGGGGCCAGTTTAGAACCTCTGCCCAAGAATTTAAGTCCAGTCCCCAGCACATGACCCTGATCTAATCAATTATATAATATTCAACCTTGTAATATCATGTACTTTTTCTTCCTAACATATCCTACCAACATTGCTGATTCAAGTAATGTTTACCATGTCCTTAAAATTCTATTTTTTCAGTCAGATTTGTCCATTGATTTCCATTATATATATATGTAAATTATATTTGTGATAATTATTTGTATTTAGTGAGATGAAATTTAATAGTTACGCTTTTCATAATGTTACACTCTGGTAAAACTTGCCTATTTTTCTTTTAAATTGCAGCACCTATTTTGTTTTTTTGTTTTTTTTAATTTTCTCTATTTTTTTAAACTCTTTTAATTGTATTTAAAAAAGCAAAGAAAGAAAGAAGAAACGCAAAGAAAGAAAAAAAGCAGTAGTTTTCAAAGCACTCTTCACAAGTAGTTAGAAGACAGATCCCAGAGTTTGTCATGGGCTACCATATGATCCTCTCAGATTTTTCCTACTAGCTGCTCCAGGATTTCCATTATATATTAGGATAGTCTGTTTTTTTTCCCCCTCCTGGCAACAGTTAACTTCACTTTTTAACAATAACAACAATTATTCTGACCACATGCACATCACTTCAATTATTAAGTTCATTTTAGATTCTAATAATATCCTTCCAGGTACTGTCCAACCACGCTTAGCTTGTGCTGTTCTCTCCATTATATCATTCCAAACATTAATAAAAATATCAAGGAACATAGCTTAAAAATAAGATCTCTACCACACCGCTTGTTATGTTCCTCCCAGATTGACATGACATAAATAATAACTTTTTAAATGATGTCTGGGCAATGTATGACACACATGTCATTTTCCAGACTGGTAAATACTAGTTCTGGAAGAATTAATAGAACTACTGTGGGGAAAATTAACAGTACTCTTTAACCATGTCAAAACATTTTAATATGTTTGCTGAGTTTAAGAGGACATTTAAAAAAAACACTTTCAAAATGTATTCATTCACTTATTCATCTAACAAAGTTTTATTGAGAACCTACTAAGCACCACTCACTACTAGAGACTCTGGTGATACATTAGTGAACAAAATAGAGTAAAATTCTCACTCTCAAGGAGTTTACATTTCAAAGCATGGTATGCCTGTTAAGTATAGCTAAGTAAACTTAAGTAATCTCATGATCAAATCAGAAGAAAATATGTAAAAACAGTAGGTGAGTATGTTAAGGAATTTACAGATGATTTCTTTCTCTATTCAACATAAAATTGGGGGGTTCCTAATGAAACCAAATAAAAATTTAAAGTAAGGGGACAGAGGGGTAAGATGGCAGAGTTAGGAGCTCCAGGACTCAGCTCATCCTTCAGGGCAGCTGGTGAACAGCCAGGGACCGTCTGAAACAACAGTTCAGGGGCTGCAGAGACAGGCGAATGTTGTATACCACCCAAGGAGGAGCAGAAGGAAAAGACTGATAAAGGTACAGGGAAGGACTGTGAACAGAAATCTCCACGCTGCAGAGACTGCTGCCCATGCCCCATGCCTGCAGCAGGCTGCCTCACAATCCAGTCCCTGGCTGGAAATAAAAGTCCTCTTCCCCAGAATGGGGACTGGGAGGGTGGGCCATGGCTGAACACTGATCATGGCTTTTGTTTCGTGAACTCAGATTACTGGTTCCTGGCTGTAAACAAAAGCCATGTTTCAGCCCACCCGGGACAAAAAGCAGCCAGGAGCCTCTCTGTGAATCCCCATCCCTGACAGGGATGAAACCAGGGATGATTTAGGAAGGCAACTGCCTTCACGGGATGCAGGAAACAGTTTCCTGAAGGGTGGCTCTTTCCCAAGAAAAGGGATAGGAGCACAGCCCAGCACTATGTGCAGCCTTTGATTAGCAAATTCAGATTGCTAGGTCCTGGCTCTGAGCTATGGTTTCAGCCCACTCTGGATAAAGGGGCTGGTAGCCTCTGTCTCAACCATACCCCCAAAAGGGGCAGAACTGGTTGAGATTTAAAGGCACAGTACCACTTTAGGACTGCAGGGACAGTTTTTTGAAGAGTGCCATCTTCTGGGCAGGCCGGAAAAGCACAGACTGAGGGAGATGTAAAAGAAATTTAACATCCTTTCTGGTCTCCTCCCCAGGGCACTTTGGAACTGATCTATACTTCCTTCGTTGGTTCTTGATTCTGCTTTGGCTGGGAAATTCTAAGTTGGTAAAGTCTCTCTGGGATGGCCCTCCTCCCAGAATTTGCCCTCCAGGCAAAAGAAGTTAGAAACGGTGAAAGGGATATTTTTTTAAAACTATAGACGCAAATAAAAAATAAACAGAACAGATTAAGATTCCCAGAAAAGGAAGAGGGGAAAGGAAGCTTTCTCTGGCGGGGGTGGGGGTGGGGGGGTTGCAGAAACAGTGCAATCTTAAAAATTGTACAATATATCCAGGGTAAGAATCAGATGACTAAGAGTTGAAAACTCTGATTAAACACAAGCTACTTTAAAAGTCTTGAACAAGTTGACCAAGTGTCAAAGAACAGCCTTAGCACAAAGCCAAACAACAAGGAAACCCTAGGCAAGAGAGAAACTGACCTCCAGGGTAAACTCCTCAAAATAATCAGACATCTAGAAACCAGTAAAAAAATTAAGAAACAGGAGGATACAGTCCACTCAAAGGAACAAATTAAAACTTCAGAGGAGACACAGAATTTGGAACACCTAATCAAAGACATTCAAACAAATCTCCTAAATCAACTCAAAGAGATGAAGGGAAATATGGATAAGGAGATAAAGGATATTAAGAAGACACTGTATGAGCACAAAGAATTTGAAAAATATAAAAAGAAACAGAAATGATAGCAATGAAAGATACAATAGAAGAGATTACAAATACTCTAGAGTCATACAACAGCAGATTTGAATGGTAGAAGAAAGAATCAGAAAGCTAGAAAACAGTACAGTTGAAAGTTTACAGACAGAAGAACAGATAGAGAGAAGAATGGGAAAAATTGAGAAAGGTCTCAGGGATTTGAATGACAGCAGAAAGCGAGCACACATATGCGTCATGGGTGTTCAGAAGGGAAAGGGGGCAGAAAGAATTATTGCAGGAAATAATAGCTGAACATCATTCATCTCGTATGAAGTACATAAATACACATGTTCATGAAGTGCAACGTATTCCAAGCAGAATAAATCCTAATAGACCACCTTCAAGAAACACACTAAGAGAATGTCAAATGCCAAAAGTAAGGAGACAATCCTGAAAGCAACAAGAGAAAAGTGATTCATCACATAGAAGGGAAATGCAATAAACTTAAGTGGCAATTTCTTATCAGAAATAATGGATGCATGAAGACAGTGGTATAATAAATTTAAGATACTGAAAGAGAAAAACTGCCAGTCCAAAATTCTTTATCTATCAAAACTGTTGTTCAAAAATGAGGGAGAGTTTTAAATAGTCACAAACAAACAGATACTGAGAGAGTTCATCAACAGGAGACCTGTCTTATAAGATACTAAAAAGAGTTCTACAGGTTGAAAGGAAAAAGGAGAGAGAGAGAGCCTTGGAAGAGAGTGGAAAAATGAAAATTATCAGTAAGGGTAACTAAAAGGGTAATAAGAGGGACAAAAATAAGATATGACATATATCAACCAGAGGATAAAATAGTTGAAGTACTGTCTATACAGTAATATAATTGAATGTTAATGGATCAAACTCACTAATCAAAAGATACAGACTAACAGAATGGATTAAAATGTATGAGCCACCTATACATTGACACCAACAGGCTGAAAGTGAAATGTTGGAAAAAGATATTCCAAGCAAACAGTAACAAAAAAAAAAGCTGGAGTAACCATACTAATAGTCAACATAACAGAATTTAAATGCAAAACTGCCCTCATATATATAACCTGATATTTAGAGATAAGAATGAAGCTGAACAGGTTGGGGTTAAAGTAATTCAGAACATAGGGGTAAGGAAGACAATGTCTATATTTTAGAACCACACATACTCTTTGAGACCAATGGAAGAGAGGTTTATTTGATCTGGAACTGAAATTTTCTGTAGTGCATAATCTAATTCAACCTATCTGTATAGCTCATTTGAATAACTGAAACACAGGTAGCACAGAATAAGATAGAGGTCCTTTAATCCTGTATATATGATTGTAATGCCTGGAAACATCCTAGAGTATATTAAGCAGATAATCAAAAAGTATTGGCAAAGTCTCCTGAGGGAGGGGAGAAAGACTATGGAACTATTAAACCTTACCATCAGGGAATCCCCTGATTCTGTGTCAAACCGTAGGGATACCCAAATCAATAGGCCATGCTCTCAATCACGAGGCTTACTCTTGTGAAGTTTATGTAGGTAGCAGAGAAGCTTAGACTACCTATAGGCATACCTAAGAGTTACTTCTGGAGGACCTTTGTTGTTGCTCAGATGTGGTCTCAGTCTTTCTAAGCCCAACTCTGCAAGTGAAATCATTGCCCTTCCCCCTACGTGGGACATGACACCCAGGGGTGAAAGTCTCCCTGGTGACATGGGAGAGGATTCCCAGAGATGAATCCAGACCTGACACCATGAGATCAACAATTACATCCCGACCAAAAGAGGGAAAAGAAGTGTAATTAATAAGCATCAGTGGCAGAGAGAGTTCAGATAGAGTCGAGAGGCTACTCTGGAGGTTGCTCTTATGCAAACTTCAGGCAGACCTTACTACCTATAATAACCTGCCAACCCTCAACCAGGACCATTCCAGCCAATCCTAAAGAACACCTAGGGTAATAGATAAGATCCCACAAGAGTTCCAGGCACAAAAGTAACTTTCCATAAACCTACAAACTCCAGATGGGTCCCTGGTCCAGATAAGTGCTGAAACCTAGCCCAGCTTCTCCAGAACATCAGATAGTTCCATCTCCCTATCCCATATTAATGACAGACCCTTCCAATATCAAAAATTTAGAATTGCCATAGCCCAAACACCCCCAAAGAGAGGTGTGGAAAGATCAAAGATGATGGTGGAATTATACATAGAAGATAGGACTTAACAAATGAATATGAATGCTAAATCATTAAATTGATATCTCTTTTAGTCTTCAGTATTTTAGAGCAGCCAGAAGTAAAAACTTATAATTGTGAAATTGTAACCCATGTCAAAGTCTGAAATATGTTCTACAACTAATTGTGGTGCTGTGCTTGAAAATTTATAGTTTTTTTGTATATACGTTATTGTTCACAAAAAAAAAGAAAAAAGAGAGAGAAGGAGGAGTATAACAGAGAAGATAGGCTTTAACTAATGAGTATTGCTGAAACAATATTTTGATATTTCTGTTGGTCTCCTGTGTCTTGGAGCCACTAGAAGAAAAAACAAAAAATCATGGAACTGTAACCCATACCAAACTTTAAAATCTGTTCTATAACTACTTGTTAAAATGTACTTGGAAATTTATTGCTTTTTTGTATATATGTTATATTTCACACACAAAAAAATTTAAAAAATAGAACTTCCCTTCTACATAAAGGACATCATATGTTAATAAAATGGGCAATCAACCAAGAAGAAATAGCAATCATAAATAATTATACACCGAACCAGAGTACCCCAAAATACATGAGGCAAACATTGCCAAAAGTGAAGGGAGAAATAGATGTCTCCACAATAATAGTTGGAGACTTCAAAACAACAGTCTCATCAATAGATAGAATATCTAGCCAGAGGTTCAACAAGGAAACAGACAACTTGAGTAACAGGATAAATAAATAGACATAGAAGACACATACAGAACCTCAAAACTGTAGGATAAATTTCGTATATATATATATTTCACAACTGCTCATGGATCATTCTTCAGGATAGACCACATGTTGAGTAACAAAACAGGTCTCAATAAATTTAAAGAGACTGAAATTTTATAAAGCACTTTATCTGGCCATAATGGAATGAAAGCAGAAATCAGTAACAGGTGGAGCGCTGGAATACTCACAAAGACATGAGGTTAAAAAACACATTCATAAGTGATAAACGATGAATGAGTCAAAGAAGAAATTGCAAGAAAATAAGTAAATATCTTGAGACGGGCTACAAGATCAACACGCAAAGATCAATGTTTCTATACATTAGTAACGAGCATTCCCAGGAGGAAATCAAGAAAAAAATTCAGTTTACAGGAGGAACTAAAAGAATCAAATATCTAGGAATAAATTTAACAAAGGATGTAAAAGACCTGTACATAGAAAACTACAAAATGTTGTTAAAAGAAATCAAAGAAGACCTAAATAAATGGGAGGATATTCCATTTTAATGGACTGGAAGACTAAATATTGTTAAGATGCCAATTCTACCCAAACTGATTTACAGATTTAATGCAATCCCAATCAAAATTCCAACAGCCTATTTTGCTGAAATGGAAAGGCTAATTATCAACTTTATTTGGAAGGGAAACAGGCCTCAACTAGCCAAAAACACCTTGAAAATGAAAAATGAAGTGGGAGGACTCACAATTGTTGACTTTAAAGCGTATTATAAAGCCACTGTGGTCAAATCAGCATGGTGCTGTCATAAAGACAGACATATTGATCAATGGAATTGAGAGTTCAGAAATAGGCCCAAAGGTTTACGGTGAACTGATTTTTGACTAGGATCCCAAGTCCACTCAAATGGGACAGAAAACTTTCTTAAACAAATGATGCTGTTGGAATTGGATACCCATATCCAAAAAAAAAAAAAATTAGAGGACCCCCATCTCACATTTTACACAAAATTAACTCAAAATGGATCAAAGACCTAAATAAGAATCAGGGCCATAAAACTCATAGAAGAAATTGTAGGGAAGCATCTCGAAGATTTTGCAGTAGACAATAGTTTCTTAGACTTTACACCCTATTCTGGTTTGAAAGGATTATAATCCTTTCTTTCTATGCCCTAGAAAAGCCATGTTTTAATCCTGACCATTTTATGGAGGTAGCCATTTCTTTTCATCTCTATTCAGTACTGTAGGTTGGAAACTTGATTATATTATCTCCACTGAGGTTTGACTCACCCAACTGTGGGTATTAACCTTTCATTAGAGGGAGATATGATTCCACCCATTCCAGTTGAGTCTTTTTTTTTTTTTTAACATGGGTAGGCACCGGGAATCGAACCCGGGTCCTCTGGCATGGCAGGCAAGCATTCTTGTCTGCTGAGCCACCGTGGCCTGCCCTCCAGGTGAGTCTTGATTTGTTTACTGGAATCCTTTAAAAGAGGGAACCATTTTTGGAGAGAGCAGCGAGAGAGCCATGAGAACAATGAAAGCAGAGAGAGCCCACAGAGCCAGAGACTTTTGGAGATGAAAAAGGAATATGCCCCTCTGGGAGCTTCATGAACCAAGAAGCCTGGGAAGAAAGCTAGCAGATGTCACCATGTTCACATGTGCCGTTCTGGTTGAAAGAGAAGCCCTGAACTTCATCGGCCTTTCTTGAGTGAGGTAACCTCTTGTTGGACATTTTTATAGACTTGCTTTAATTGAGACTTTTTTGTGGTCTTAGAACTGTAAACTTGCAACTTAATAAATTCCCCTTTTTAAAAGCTGTTTCATTTCTGGTATATCACATTCTGGCAGCTTGTAAACTAGAACACAGCCAAAGCACAAGTAATAAAAGAAAAATATAGACAAATTGGAACTGCCTCACAATTAAATACTTTTGTGCTTCAAAGGACTTTGTCAAGAAAGTAAAAAGTCAGCCTGCTCAATAGGAGAAAATGTTTTGGAAACTGCATATCCAATAAGGGTTTCATATTCAGAATATATAAAGATGTCCCACAAGTCAACATTAAAAAGACAAACAACCTAATTAAAAATGGACAAAAATCTGAATACACGTTTTTCCAAAGAGGAAAGACAAACGGTTAAAAAGCACATGAAAAGACATTCAACACCACTAGCTATTAAGGAAATGCAAATCAAAATCACAATGAGATATCATTTTATACCTACTAGAGTGGTCACTGTTAAAAAACAAAACAAAACAAAACAGAAAACTAAAAGTGTTGGCAAGGATGTGACAAAATAGAAGCACATATTCACTACTGGTGGGAATGTAAAATGGTATAGAAGCTGATGAAGACAGTTTGGCAGTTCCTCAAGAAGCTAAGTACTGAGCTGCCATATTATCTGACAATCCTGCTACTTCTGTGGCATAACAAAAATGTTCCAAAATTGATTGTGGTGGTGAATGCACAATCTGTGATTATACTGCGAGCCATTGGTTTACACTTTGAATGGATTCTATGGTGTGTGATTAAACTGTTATTATAAAAAAAAAAAAGAATTCCAGCTAATATATGAAAGAACAATGAGAATTTTACAATCACTACTTGGCAATCCCTAATGAAATAACACGTCAGAGCAATGATCACCAATTGATACTAAAACTTGCAGAATGAGGAGATTCTACAGGATAAGTAACCTACTTCCTTTAATGAATACATATCATAAAAATATGGAAGTGGGCAAAAATTACAGATTATAAAAACTTAAGAAATACATCAATCAACTTTAATATGTGAACTTTGATTGAATTTTACCAGCTAGACTTTTTGTTAGTCAGGGTTCTCTAGAGAAACAGAACCACAAGAGAGATCTGTAATACGGATTTATAAAGGTGTCTCAAGCAAGAGTCCAAAATCCGTAGGGCAGGCTGTGAAGCTGGCG
>PVIY010039792.1:0-22841 GCA_004026745.1 Myrmecophaga tridactyla
AAGAGGGCTCAGTCTCTCTGTGAAGGGCATCCTGATGATTAAGGCAGGCCCACCTAGGATTCTCACTTGGATTAACTCAAAATAACTGATTTGGGACCTTGAATACATCTGGAAAATTTCTTCCCCTTTGCCATTTATTTGCTAGGGAAAAAGCCACAGCACCACCAAACCCCCAATGGGAGGAGACTCCTCAGGGCTTGAATATCACTAGTGGGAATTATAGGAGTTGATTTAGCATTCTGTTTACCACAAACTTGAATACAGAAGTCTCTTTGCTCCTCCAGGTTTGGGTCAACATAGTTGCCTCTGTTAGATTCTTCCTCTCACTCTTTGCCTCACTAATTCCTAAACATCTTTCAGAGCTAAGTCTGCATATTATCACTTCTTCTCATGCTTCTTTCCTAAGAATCCTGCCTAAATATATATGCCCTTTGTTATTTTCTTATTTAACCGCTTTATTGAGATATAATTCACATATCATACAATTCACCCATTTAATGGCTTTTAGTATATCCACAGAATTGTGTGACCATCACAACCTAACTTTAGAGCATTTTCACTAGCTCCAGAAGAAGCCCCATGTCCACTGGCAGTCACTGCCTATTCCCTACCCTACCAGTGGTAGGAACCACTAATCTACTCACTGTTTCTATAGTTTTCCTTTTCGGACATGTCATACAAACAGAATCATAGAATATGAGATCCTTTGTGCCTGATTTATTTCACTTAACAAAGTTTTCAAAGTTCATCCATGTTGTACTATACATGAGTACTTCATTCCTATTTATTGCCAAATAGCACCCCATTTTATATATATATACATGCACAACATTTTGTTTATCCATTCATAAGCTGATAGGCATTTGGGTTGTTTTCTGTTTGGGGCTGTTATGAATAAGGCTGCTATAAACATCCATGTATAAGCTTTTATGTGGACATGTTTTTCAGTTCTCTTGGATATATTCTTAGAAATGGAATTGCTGAGTATGTAATAAACATTTTGACATTTTTTTTGTGTATGTTTAACAATTGTAAAAACTGTTCAGTTGTTTTCCAAAGCGGCTGCATCATTTCACATTGCCCCCAGCAATGTACAAGGATTCCAATTTCTTCACATCCTCTCCAACACCTGTTATTGCCATCTTTTGATTATAGCCATGATCGTAGGTATGAAGCGGCATCTCATTGTAGTTTTGATTTTATTTCCCTAATGACTAATGGTAATGAGCAACTTGTTCTGTGCTTATTGGCCATTTATAGCTCTACTTTGGATAAATGTCTATTCAAATCTTTTGTCCATTTTTAATTGGACTAGTTGGGGTGAGGTAACAGTCCCATTTCATTCTTTTGCACTGATATTCAGTTGTCCTAGCACCTTTTATAAAAACAAACAAAAAACTATGTTTCTCTATTGAATTGTCATAGCATCTGTGGTATAATGAGAAACTTGGCTTGTTTTTATCCTCAGTTCCTGAAGAAGAAATTTCTGAATATTTGAAATTTCCCATGGTAGGAGTGCCTTTTGTTCTTCACAGTGGGAGCAGGACCACACCTGACAGTTCTTAGTTTAATGAGATGATAGGATGGGGTTGGCAACACCTATGGTCTTCTGGTGATGGACTGGCCACACGAGAAAGATAAGGGGCTTAGGGCTTTGAGCCACAACATATCAGCCCACCTGCCCATGGGGAAGGAGGCTGTAGATGGAACTCAGTTCTATCAATCATGCTTACACAATGAGACCCCTATGTAAACTCAGAACACTCAAAGCTCCAATGAGCTTACAAAATCAAGAAAGCACATCACTGTGCTAAGAGAATGACACCTTCTGACTCCATGTGGAGAGGACATAGAAACTTGCATTTAAGACCCTCCCAGACCTTGCCCTATGTGTCTCTTCTTTTGGCTTCTTCTTATTCATATCATTTTACTGTAATAAAGCTATAGTTGTAAGTATAATGCTTTTGGGGAGTTCTGTGAGTCATTCTAGCAAATTATCGAACCCATGGGGAGGGTGGGAACTCCTGAATTTGTAGCCAATTGTGACTGGTCCCTGAAGAGTAAAGGATTGCTGTTATCCTTTACAGGTAGTTAGAGTCAGAATTGGATAATGTTATTGCAGTATTGGCAGATGGTATCAAAGCTGTGATGGAAGTGATAGAAGTTTTTGATACCTTATATAGCACCCTTGTTGAAAATCAATTGGCCATAAATGCAAGGGTTTATTTCTGGACTTTCAATTCTATACCATTGATCTATATATCTATACTTACGCGAGTATCACACAGACTTGATTATTGCAGTTTTGTTATAAGTTTTAAAATTGAGAAGTATGTGTCCTTCAGCATTATTCTTCTCTGTCAAGATTTTTTAGGAATTCTTGGTCCATATCCATTACTTTAGGGCTTTGAGAACCCATCTCCCTGGCTTGCATTGTTTCAGACTGAAATGTCTTTTATAAGTCTTTCCTCAAATGCCATACTATTCATCACCTTTTTTTTTTTTTTGGAAACATGTTGCATACTACCCCAAATTATTATTGATGTTAATTAACAGTGAGCCCAAAGAGCAGCTGGAGATCATGGACAGAACAGAAATCAGGGGTTGTTAAGAGAAAATGGCAGGGTTCGGTAACCAGAAAATCTTTGAATAGGATGTTGTGGAAACAAAGTGATCATCACAGTGAAAAATTAGATCATAAATCTTCTAACAAATTCCTAGAACAGTTCTCTTTTGTGTTTCTTTTCCTCATGTGGACTGAATGATTTGTGTTGACTAAGTTAGTTAATTTTCTTAGACTCCTTCAAATGAAATAAAACTGTACTGTTTCTCGTGTTCCTCTCATAGTTCCTTTAACCTTTTGTATCAAGTGCTCATGAGGCTTTTTTTTTTTACCAGCTAGAGATTAAGCACTTCAAGCTTTAATTATGCTCAATAAAAGAAGTTATAATTCAGAGATGCACTCACATTGAGACACATGCAATAAAAATATCCATATACAAGGGTCTTTCAGAATACATGCCAATGAGTCAACTCTTTCTATGGCCACATCAGACTATAGCAGATAGTCAGAAAGTTATTACTCTCATTTTGCAGAAGTAGAAACTGAAACTCTGAGAGGTAAATTGACTTGCTTAGATAAATAAGGGTGGAATGGACAGAGCCAATATCAAAGTACAAGAAGTCAGCCTCCTTGGGACACTATGCGTTCCTGGATACAACACTTTATAACAGGAAATAAGCCTTCTCTCAGCACCAAATGCTTCTTCACAATTTAAGAACCATTCTCACTATTTACACTCAATTCTACTGTAGTAGGACAAATTCATTTTTGGCTAGTGGCCTGGGGACAAGATATTCTTCCCTTGCTTGAATACCGCCAGTAAGGTCATGCTTCCTACATCATGATTCGAAGAACTCCCCACTTGCACAACTCTGGTTGTTGAAACTTTCTCCCTCTTGAACCAATTTGCCTTTCTTTCCCGTCCATCCATTAATACAATTTCTGTCTTTTGAGGGCACCCAGAATTAGTCTAATTATTCTTCCGTGCAATAGATCTATAAATATTTAAAAGCAGGGAGATGACCCACATGTCCTTTCCCTGGGAATTTCAACTGTTCCTCATAGATCATGCTTCCCAAACAATTCACTATTCCTACTGGACAGAATTCAGCCAACACTGTTCCTCTAAGTTGTGCATCCAGAACTGAGTGCTCCTTGGAGCAGATTAGGGCCGGGTCAGCACCTCCATTGTCATGGACACCTCTTCTGAAACATAATAGTCCAAACTGCCCTCCCACAAGGATAAATCTTGGCAACCTGAAGAGCCTTTATTTTGATTAGCATCTTGATGAATTTGGTATGGGCCATCAATTTTTCCATGTAGAGTAGAAAGATATAAAGTTCTCAAAAAGCATAGGGAAGTGTGGTAGGAAGAAGAATGAATAAATATCGATTCATAGAATAAGAGCCCAAAAGGATGGCCTCAAGTTAGAAAGATGAACCAAACTGACCAACATAAGACTGAATGTGGCTAAATGAAAAATCTAGCACTTAAGACTTTATAATACTAATAATATAGGATGAAGAGATAGAATAAATAGTAAGTGTGGCAAAAGACTCAAGAGTTTCTCATAAAAGCTCTATATGAATTTAAATATATTAAAGCTATACCAAAATGCAATGCAGCAGAAGACTGTCAAAATAAATGTTACCTAAATGACAGCTGGGACCTTTCATTATATTTAAATGAGTTTATATTGAACTGTAGATTCCTAAGCTGGGTCCAACTAAGGTCTGCCCTGAATTTTTGAGCATTCCTAAATCTCACGGCATCCTCACTCCCTTGACCTCACTGCCTCTGTTTTCACACATTCACTATGCTTTGCCAGGGAAAAGCCCACTGTCTCCAGCCTTTTAGTGCCTCACCTCGAAGAGCACAAGCAGGACCAGCTTCATGGGTGTGCAACCAGTGTAGTCACACAGGGCCCAGAGCTCAGGAGGGCCCTGGGCTGTAGTTGCTCTCTTCAAATTCTTAGTAATTTTAATCACTTAGTAATTTGAATTAATATTTCTTAATTGAAGTCTGATGGGACACTGGAGCAGCACCAACTGCAGCCTTGGCCCCTCAGCTCACACACACACAGGCTCATCTCCTGACTGCTTCCTCCCCAAGACAGATTCTCAGCCACCCACTCATCACCCCCTGGCATGATGGCCTCTCAGCTTCCCCCTCTCCACACGGCTGCTACCTCCCCAAGGCAAGGGCCTGGGCTTGGACACAAGGAGAGTCAGAGTTGGAGTCCAGCACACACTCCTGGCAGCACCTTGCAGGGGAACATGGTCAAGTCATTCCCCACTCACCCTGCCCCATGTTAGATCTAACAGGCAGCCAACCAGAAAGCATGTATTGGGGGGAGTGAGCTCCCCATAAATCCTAGATCCAGACACTAAGAATGTCCAGGTGCAGCGGTTTCAGAACCTCGGGGGTCACCCATCTGCCATGAATTGGGGCAGCAGTCCATGGAAAAGAGAAATGCCTGGCTTGTCTTTCCCAGATCCCCTCCCCGCCCCCCAAAGCTGAGGTATGGTGAATCAATACAGAAGCTGATGGCACTGAGAAAGTGTCTGCGTGTCCTAGTTGGGAGGGTGGGTACCGTGTGCCAGTGAGTTTCTTCATTCATTTACTAAGCATCCCTACCCAGGAGTGCCCCCTTGGCTGCTCTTGCCTGAGGGTATCCTCTCTTTCTCTTTGAAGCCTTCCTAAATCTGATTACTTTTTGTCTCTCTGGCCAGCTTGAGGCTCACTCCAAGGACAAGCCATAAAATACCAAGTTTAATTGCCATGATTCTGTATATGAGTTCAATTCTCTGATGTTTGCATTTGGAGCTGACATTACACAGTATAAAGATGAACAGAAAGTTTATGCTATTAATTTAAAATCTTAGATTTTCTTTACTTTGAATAACATTAAAAAGCACAATAATTTGAGCCAGTGGCAGAAATGAAAAAGCTTTTTATGTACTTTAAGTTCACTCCTCCCTGCTTTTTGAAAGAGAAGCCTGGCACATTCACTTTATACTGTGCACTGCAAATTATATAAATAACCCTGATTACTAGTAGCAGTTTCTTGGCCTTTTTCAGTAACTTTCATATGTTTGTATACAGTTCTGTTTGGCACTGGGTCTTCTAACCCATCATGTACTTTCTCAACTTCTTTCACCCATCCCTAACTCTCTTTCTCTTCTCTCTCTCCCTCTCTTTGTAATATAAACACACAATGATACATACAAGCATGTTTTTTCAATGTTTTACCCTAGTTCCAGCTAAAGTGAGACACCGTTTACAGCTTTTTTCTTCTAGGATAGTCCAATCAATTATAGTGAAAATATATTGAGACATTTTGTTTTCCTTAATATACTTATCAAGGATTATACATATATATGCATACATATATGCATATATATACATACATGTATTAACATAAAGCATGGCATAATAATATATTGTTAATATAATAATTAGTATACGTACACATATATTTAAGTCTCAAATAATTCTGCTCTATAGCATGCAAACTCTATTCTTTCAAGATGCTCTGACTTTTTATTATTAATTCCTAGTTACATCTATCCTTTGTACATTGCTCTTTAAATTTTAAAAAGTTTCAATGGGGTGCCTACCATAACAACTATTTTTTTCTTCCTCATAGGAATTTTACTGGTGCCCTGCCTCTGCCGGCTCAGCTCACCTTTGATCCCAACTACAGCTTTGACAAAAAGAAGTCTGCTTAGGTGAAATTCGAAAACAACTTGTCCCAACTGACCACAAAGTTCTTTCTGTTCTGGGACTCCTCAGTGCAGTACCAGGTAATCCCTACAGAAGCCACTCAGTACTTAGCCACTCTACCTGCAAATGAAAGGGAGTTAATTTGCCAAGGGACTACACTTGACCAATGGAGGGGCAGGGATCAATGGATAAATGCCACTTTCTTCTATCTCTTGAGAGACAGCTCCTCAGAAGCTCCCAGAAGAACTGAGACCCTGTAGCACAGTGATGGCCAAGTTGATAAATAATTCTTGTATTGTTTCCTCTCCTTCCATGTTTCATGCTTCTATTCCCATTCCCATGCTACCTGTGGTCACTTCCCAAATAATTTATCTACCCAAGAAGCCCCTGTTTCAGACGTTTCATTTTTCATGGAAAGGGGAACCAAAGCTAATAGAGTTGTGACATCAGACTCTAGGGTTTAGGGCTGCTAGAATACAGAACCTCAGATTGGATTTTGAAAGTGGATCACTCACCTGTAAAATGATTATAAGGTCTCCATTGCTGGTGGTAAGAGCTGTGGCATGTGTAATATCACAGTTGCTGAAATTCTCTCTGTGGGTACTTTGGAAAGAGGTGTAGGTTGAAAGAACTGTATTGACTTAATGTTGTACTTGTGTCATTAAATGGTACCTAATTTTAAGAATTTTGTTAACAGCTTTAGGAACCTTAGAAAAGGCTCACTGTGAAAGTCAGAAGGCCTCTGAGGTAAAGTGTAAAGGTTTTCCCTTGCGACCACAGGGAAATCTGTGCTAAAACTCAAGCCCAAAATTTCACTGTAAATGGTGGCAGAAATACAAAGATGGAATGCACAGCCACAGTGTTTCCTTTGTCAAAGTTGGGGACCTGATAAAATAGGTAGACTCCTAAGGCCTGAAATGGGATGTTTGAGTAGTTGAGCCTGAGAATATTTACACTTCTTATTCCTCAGAACTCCAAAGGCTGACAGAGGCAGCTTCCTTGCCCTTGATATAAGGGTACAGCCTTTCACTGCCTTCAAAAGCCTTACCTCACACAGATTCCTTATAAATTAATGCCTGTCTTCCCAAAGTTCTGCCACCCCCTCACATCATTGCCTCAAACCGATGGACCCATTTTATAGGAAAAAAGCTGTGGCAGAGAGTATATAACTACAGGAGCCATTGGTCATACCATATGCTACATCACCTAAAAGCAAATGCTGTAATACAAAAGTAGAATAGAATACTAAAGATACAGCTAAGGCATCAGTTGAGGAACAATGACGTGCGAGATAGAAAAGTTGTCCATCAGGTTGCAGTATGTGCATTAAATCAGTGTACAATGCCAATATGTGTGGTTTTGCTCCCAAAAACTAGAATGCCAGGGTTTGGGAAACAGTGTTTGAAAGTACAATCGGGCCCTTCCACTAGCATTTTCAATGACTCACTGTAGAATTTGTACTTCCTATCCAGCAACTTTAGCCTCTGTTAGATTAGAAACCCTGGGTCTTGGGTGGGAGGAATGCTTTCACTGGGGAAGATGGGTAAGAGTTCTACCAATCTTGAAACAAAGTTTTCCTTCCATCACCTTGACTTCTCAGGCAGAAAAGGAAGTTACTATGTTGCTATGGGTAATTGACCCTCACTACCATGAAGAGCTAGGGGTATGGATTCACAATGGAGATTCACTAAAGTGATATTTGGTGCTTCCATTCTATGTGATATTTCTAAATCAGGATTTCTCAACCTTGAAAGTATTGACATTATGGCCATAAAATTCTATGCCACAGGGGGCTATCCTGTGTATTATAGAATATTTAGCACATCTTTGTTCTCCATGTATTCCTCTCTTTCCTTCCAGTTGTGATGACCAAAATGGTCTCTATACATTGTCATATATGCCCTCGGGTTCTAACCACGATTCTAAATGGACAATTGTACAACTGTGACCTGACAAAGTATAGCAACAAAGAGCTCAAAGCCCTTGAGAATGAAGGCCTGAATCACCCCAAGAGACAAGTATCCTAGACCAGCTAAACTGTTGGATGGTAGTGAAGGAAATCTGGAATGAGTGGTAGAAGAAGGAAGTAATAAATAGCAAAATATCCTCAGGACTAATTACAGCAGTGGGTATTAAATTGGTTCCACTAACTTGCAGTAAATCTTTTGTAGACTCTATGGCTGGTCACCACATGAAATCTTTGTGGTAGATTGGATTTAGTGAAGGACATAAGCAGATCAGAGTAGTGCATGAGGTAGACGGTAACTGACATTTCAGGTAAAACAGCTCACATTGCCTTGGACCACGTCTTTTCCCAGCCTGCTGTGAGAACCAGCTTTGCACAGATATAAAACGGCTATGCCTCATCTCAGCTGCAATACTTATCACTTTCTGTCCTGGGAAGAGGGATGACAAGTGAAGCTTGCTCAGCGCTCATACATATGCCACCTGGAAGTGCAGAGGAATTAACAACTCATGGGACAACTATTGACTGGGTGGGTCTAGAAAGACTGCCCTCTCTGTCTTTTGGGCAGAAATTTTTAAGGGACAGTCTCTATAGTCCCTAAGAAGGATTCCAAAGTATCAACTCCCAGTTGCCTAAGGCAGTAACCAAATTGGTTAAAACACCTTGTAATGGCTTTCACTCCTTTCCTGCTTCAGTTTTCATAGTCTTCACTCCTAATTCCAGGGATCAACTCCAAAATTGAACTATTTTTTGCACATTAGGGCAGGAAGGGAGGAAATGTGATAGGAATCATTTTGATTATATAGTCCAGTTTTATTCTTGAGATCTAAACACTCTTCCTCTCAATAATCTCAGGTCAGAGATTAAATTAACGTTTCTCTGAATTTATTAAACTCTAGCTGATATACACATTCCACGGTGTCTAAAATTCCCCTGATGCCTATCACAAATTCCAAAACATACTGATTTTTTCATCAGTTGTCTCTCACCTCTATTTTGCTTACCAATTATTTGTATCATAGTTAGATACATAGAAGTTAAGTGACTTCAAGTAGTTTTTTTTTCCTTTATTAGAAAAGTTGCAGGTTTACACAACAATCATACATAAAATACAGGATTCCTGTATGCACCCTATTCTCAACACCTTGCATTATATAGAATATTTGTTTCAGTCTAATGTGTCCCCTTTTTATTTACATTCAGATATATATTTCAGTGCTGTTAATTACAGTCACAATATTGTGCTCCCTTACCACCATCCATTACCAAAACATTTCTGTCATTCTAAATAGGAACCCTGTACGTTTTAAGCCTTAATTTCCCATACCCTATCCCCACTCTGCTCCTGGTAAATTATATTCTAGATTCTTACTCTATGAGTTTGCTTATTCTAAGTATTTCAAGTCAGAGAGATCATAAAATATTTGCCCTTTTGTATCAGGCTTATTTCACTCAACATGATGTCTTTGGGGTTCACCTGTGTTGTCACGTGTATTAGGATTCATTCCTTTTTAGGGCTGAATAATATCCCATGTATGTGAATGCCACATTGCATTTATCCATTCATCAATTTATGGACTCATGGGTCTGGCAATTGTAAATAATGCCACTATGAACACAGTGTGTTAATATCTGTTTGAGTCCCTGCCTTCAATTCTTTGGGGTAAATAGTAGTGAGATTGTCAGGTCAAACGGTAGTTCTATACTTAGCTTTCTGAGGAACCACCAAACTACATTCCACAGGTGGCTGCACCATTTTGCATTCCCACCAGCAATGAATAAGCGTTCCTATTTTCAACATCCTCTCCAACAATTTTTATTTTCCATTTTTTAAAGTAGCAACCAATGGCTATAAAATCAAGTACTTTTGTTTTGTTTCATTTTAAAGTAAACTTTAGAGCAACAAATTTCTTTATCCCCTATATATAATGGTAGCAGATGTTCACCATGAAAATACGGAAGAGAAATAAAGGTAGAAAAAGTAAAAGATAACCCTCACCTCATCACTTGAGGCAATGTTTACATTGTACTATATTTCTCTCAAGCCCAAGAGCTCACAGAAAGTACCAGGAGTAGATGTGTTAATTTTCTGTGTCAATTTGTCTAGGTTATGGTGGCCAATTGTTGGCTCAGACAATGGCCATATTGATCCAGTGGAGGTATTTCATGAATAGAATTAGCATCTACAAGCAGCTGAATCTAGGTAAACGAGATTACCTCAGCAATGTGGATGGGCCTCACCCAATCAGCTGGAGGTTTTAAAAGGGAAAAGTGTGGATTTCAAGATTCAGAAGGAATTCTGCCTGGAGACTATACCTTTCACTCTTTGTGGTCTCCTCTATAGACTTCAACATCATTCCTCTTGGAATTCCCACCTCCAACCTGCCATTCAGAATTTGGACTTGCTAGCCCTCACAATAGTATGAATCAATTCTTTACTTATCCTCTCCGCTTTGTTTCTCTGGAGATACCTGACTAATACAGTAGACTAAATATTCTTGATATATGTAGCACTGTGTATTTACCATCAGCCTATTTGCAAATTAGTGACAACTGTGACTGCTCTTTAGTGACTGCCTAAAGGGATATTTTTGAAAAGAATGCGAAAACTTGCTTGGGCTCATCAGGAGGCAGGTATCATTAATAGCAATATCTGCCATAAGTGGGACTGGATTGGAAACAGAGGGGAAGTGAAGAGCAGCATATATAGAGTTCACTAAACATTACTAAGTTATCCTTCTATCAGTATATTCTTATCGAGTTATGTATCATCAAATCTAAATGGTTTCTACAAGTTACGTTTTTCAATCTTCTGTTAAATTTCAAATGAAAAACTTAACCGTTAATTCAGAAATTAAAAATTAACAAAGGGAGTCCACCTGTGTGACTTTCCTGGGTTCCTGACCACCTATCCCTTTCAAACAGTTCATATGAATCACATCATATATATCAGACATAATGGCAGGATATGATTCATTTGTGTGTGACAAAATATGCAGATGAATAATATGGTTAATGATTTTACAAGCTTGTCAAAGCGAAGTCCAAGCCTGGATATATGGGATCTATCACCTTGAAGTTTCTGATCAATTATTATAGTAAGACTGAAAAAAAAATAAGATTTTTTTTTTTAGAAAAAAATAATTGTAAGAAATCAGTGAATAAGATACCCCAAAAAGTGAACTGACAGGAGATGGACTCTTAGTAAAAAATATCAGGTTTAATAGAAGGAAATAATCCATAAACTAAATAAAGCACTTAAGCAATCATGAAATTAATAGGGGTTAGATAACTTGTAACAATGGAGCTGTTTAATGTTCAAATAGATCCCTTTGAAAACATTAACTGGTACAACGGTCACGTCCCCTAGTCATACCACTGCAGCAGGTTCAGAGAAAACGAACATAATTTCCTTTTTCTTCTATATTCCTTAACAAAGCAGACAAACAGGGCATAAGGATAGATCAGGATAAGTACGAAACTCTAATACAGAAATGATTTCAGATTTGCAGTCCTACCTAGAATTCAATAAATTTCCATGGATTCTTTTTTCATATTATTTCTAAATTTATATAATAGAATTGGAATTTTCAGGAATATAATATGTTATGAGTTGACTTGTGCCCCCCAAAGACATGCTGTAATCCTAATCCTCAGTCCTATGAATGTGACTCATTTGGCAATTAAGTCTCTGAAGATGTTGCTAGTGAAGATGAGGACAACTGGATTAGGGTGGATCTTCACCCAATGACTTATGTCTTTATTAAAAAAGGGAGAGGAAACACAGACAGAAACACAGGGGAGAGCACCATGTGAGGACGGGGACGAGAAAGAAGGCCATGTGGAGACAAGGCAGAGATGCATCTAAAAGGCCAAGGAAACTTGCAGCCACCAGAATCCAGGAAAAAGGCATGAAACAGATTCTTCCCTATAGACTTCAGATGATGCATGGCCCAGCAAGTACCTTGATCTCAGACTTGTAGACTCCAGAGCTGTGAAATAACTTCTGTTGTGTTAAGTCATGCAGTTTATGGTAATTTTTATGGCAGCCTTAGAAAACGATGGCATAGTACAATGAAAATGATTTACAAAAATAAATGTTCCATGAATCAGAAAGAACATTCAACACTTGTTTTAGTTACTTATTGCAGAATAACAAACCACCACAAAATTTAGTGGCTTCAACTAGCAGTGTGGTAGACTGAGTTATGCACACCACAATAAAAGGCATGTTCTTAATCTTAATCTGCATTCCAGTCAGTGTGAACCCTTTGTAAATAGTTCTCCTTGAGAATGTGATTTTTAGTTAAGGTGTAACTCAATTGAATGAGGGAGGGCTTTGTTCAGATTACCGGAAGAAGTCTTATAAAGAGGACCTGGAAGTCACAGAAACCAGAAGAGAAGACACAAACCAAGGAAGTCCAAGGATTGCCAATAGCCAGTACCAGAATGCACAGACTCCAGGAGAAAGCAAGTCTTGTTGATATCTTCATTCTGAACTACATACAACCTTAAAACCATGAGCCAATGAATTTCTGTAGTATAAGCCAACCCATTGTGTAGTATTAGTGATAGCAAGTCTACTTGTGATAGATTTGTTTCAAACAAATGGAGATAAACAGCAACAGTTTATTTAGCTCATGCAGTCTTCAATTTAGACAGGGATCAATGTGGAACACTCACCGCTGCTTCACAAGGCATCAATTGGGCACCTCAAATGGGGACTGCAGGTTTCATTTCCAGGATGGGTTTTTCACATGGCTGGCAAATTGTAACTGGTCAATGGCAGGAAATTCAATCATAGCTGATGACTGGAGCATTGGATTTTCTCCACGTGGACCTCTATGGACACTGCGTGGACTTCTTCACAGTGTGGTGACTCTATTGAGTGAGTGTCCCAAGGAAACAAGGTAAAACATCATTTTTTACGATTTATCCTTTGAAGCTACAAAGTGTCACTACCACTGACACCCAGATTCAAGTGGAAGGGAAGACAGGTCCCAGCTGTATGGGAGCAGTGACAAAGTTACATTGTAAGAAGAGCATGTGGGTTGAGCACATTGCTGCAGTCACCATTGCCACAAGAGTGGACAAGGGGGAGTGAGAAGAAGAATTTCTATAGAGCTGGTTTCATATGAAAATCCTTTAGATAAAAATATTTGAAATATCCTTCCTAAAAATATAGGCCTAAATATGCCCAATAAATAAATGTCTCTGAATTCAAGGGCTCTACAAAAATTAGAAAAGAATCAGCTTAAGAAATAGTGAAAAGAGCACTACTATTTACTAATCTGAGTTTGGTCGAGCTTTTGAACACCTATGAAGTCTTATTTCCTCATTTCTAAACTGGAACTGTTTTATGACAGCAGGGAATAGAGTAAAATATTCTGTGTAAAGATCATACTTATGAAACACATTCAAATAACATTATTTGCTTTCTTCCTTGAACATTGCATTGTATTGGTTAATACCATCAGCCCTCAAGATTCACAATGAAATAAGTTCAGTAACAAATGCTAAAGAAGATCATTTCTAGAATTATATTTCACCGAGAAAACTCTACGTACCTGACTTGGAGTCATATGATACAAATTGTCTTTGTTACATATTAACTAAATATTTCACTGGAAAAAAAAGACTCACCTTTATCAAGTAAGTAGGTGTTATGTAGGTACATTTTAGTCGTGGTTTAAATATTCAGAGGCAAGATGTTGCCTACTCAAGAAAAACACAGTCAAGAAAACATTGACCCACTGTTTTTTTTATCAACAAGACCACTGTTTTTTTATTAATGAGAAGCGGTTGAGTTTCATTAATCTTTAATTTAGAGATGTATTGTCTTTCAGGTAATAAGATCTGAAAGTCCATCCTTTTCAAAAAAAAAAAAGAAAGCATTGAAAAAGAATGACAGAAAGAAAAAAAAACTGAAAGAGATTGAGAAAGAGAGGGAGAAAAAGAAAGAGAAAGAAAAACAAAAAAAGAAAGGAAGGGAGGGAAGGAGAGAGGAAGGAAGGAAGGAAGGAAGGAAGGAAGGAAGGAAGGAAGGAAGGAAGGAAGGAAGGAAGGAAGGAAGGAAACTGATTTGGTGAAAAAGCTATCCAGTGAAAAAAACCAAAATTGAACATGGGAGACATTTTTAAAAATTAATATCATTAAGATCACAATATATTTATTGAACTGTAGAAACACTGAAAATATTTTAATTAATTCAATATATTTTCACTATTTAATCATAATTAATAAAATGAATACAAATAATGTTAAAAATGTAGAAAATTTAAGAAAAGAGCAAAGGAAATTCTTAAACTTTTGGAAAATAGTAATGAAGAGGGAAACAAATGAAATTTATGCAATCTCTTTAAGAGGAAAATTTATGTCCTCTAAGACCTAAATAATCACTTAGAAATATGCAAAGAATTTCAGAAAGATACGATGCCCACTTTCTACCAATCTGTTCCATTCCCCAAAATTTTCATAAAGGGGATTAATCAACAACAACAAAAATGTAAAGGCAATGGTTTTTAAGCACCTGAGACAAGCTATGAGATGAGATTTATAATCAGTCTTTTCAGGAAGGAGGAATCATTTCACTTCCTTGGTTTTTATGTTTTTCAAGATGCAAGTCACAAATTTGATTGATGGCAACTTCACTTCTACAAACTAGAATCTTATGGAAAAATAATTATTCTATGAAAAAATACATATGGTCTGATGATATACCTAACAAAATAGATAAAATGCCATTCATTTGATAGTATCAACAAGAATTCCTTTTGTGGCCCCACAATTTGTTAAAAAAAAAGTTCATTGACAAGCTTGGCTTTGAATGAGAAAGTGAAATTGCAAGGGGCTTGAAGTGGGTGGGATTTCAAAGGAAAGGTGGGATTTGTGTGTTGTTTCTAAGAGGAAGGAGAAAGATGGCATGGGGCAGTGTAAGCTCTTCTCTTAGCACACCACATCATCAGTAAATCTAACACTTAACAAAATCTCTATTGGGTTAGCATAAATGAATTTCTTATGAAAATGGTTGAAGGAAGATGAGGTTTGCATCTAAGATGTTATAGGGAGAAGATCCAGAGATATACCAAGTACAGGGTGGTGAGAGTGGTCCGTCCAGGCTGCAGTCAATAAATGAGGAAGGATGGAGGTGATCTGTCTGTAGAAGACTTGGAAACAATAATAAAACCTACAAAATGTCTATATGCTTTGTAGTTTATTTTGGCTGGCAATTCTAAACAACATCAATAATAAAATATTGAAAAATCCTTTTTTTTATTGTTGGCCTAAGTTCTAAATCTAAACAATTGCCCCATAATTGCCCAATTACTATTGAAATTAAATAGTATGTTTTCATTTCCTAGGCTGCTTAAAGCAGATACCATGAAATGGGTTGGCTTAAACACTGGGAATTTTAGTTTACAATTCTGAGACCAAAAACATGTCCAAATCAAGGCATCATCAAGGTGATGTTTTCTTCCTGAAGATTGGCTACAGGCAATCCTTGACTCTTCTGTCACATGCCAAGGCATATAGTGGCCTCTGCTATTCTCTCCCTTCTCTTCCAGTTGATTTCTCTTTCCTTGATTTTAGCTTCTTGCGTCCATGGTCTTCTCTCTCTCTCTCTCTCTCTCTCTCTCTCTCTCTCTCTATATATATATATATATATATATATATATATATATATATATATTCATTCTGTTTATAAAAGACTCCAATAAGACGATTAAGACCCATTCTGAATGAGATGAGTCACACCTTAACTGAAGCAGCCACATCAAAAGGTCCTTCTTACAATGGGTTCGTACTCACAGGAATGGATTAAGAATACATCTTTCTGAGGATATATATAACCTCAAATCATCACATAATATATAAGTAAGCTATAATTGGCACCTTTTAAATACTTATGCTTCAGTAAGGATTGTGTTCCACATGGAAGTTAATTTGAATTACTCTCAACTATATAGTTAGGCTCAACACACTTAGATTCAGTGTCTTGTATTCATTTCAAGATTACAAACCCAATATCTGTTTGTTTAATTTTGCAATCACTGTGACATCATATTTGACTATTTTAACACAGGAATGTATAATACTAGAAGAGACCTCAAACTCGAAACAATACAATAGATATCATAATGAATTTTTTGTGAATATACCACTTGAAAGCCACTAAAATTAATCCAGAAACATGACAGTTTTGCAATTTCCTGAATGTGCTATGAAATGAGATTTTTATGAATCTCTGCACAGCATTTTTTACATTTAAAATTTTTCATAATAATAAAAGGACATTATGTAAAAACTAAAGAAATATGAACAAAGTATGGGTTTTAATTAATAACCATATCAATATTAATTCATTAATTTAACAAATGTCCCATGTGAATATTAATATAATTTGCTAATAATAGAGGAAACTGAGTACGAGATATATGGAAACTCTCGGTTCTATTTTTTGTAAATCTAAAACTTTGAAAAAATTAAAATTTCAAAACTCTAATAAAAAAGTCCTGTTTATATAACTGTTGCTCCATGTGAAACACTTTGAAATTAAAGTTAATAAAAAATTCTCTTTCATCAATTATGAAAAAAGTCAGTCCATGAAATCTGGCTATGCTCTCTATTGAACAATTTTTATGAAGCCATTTCACATTTTCATAAGTAAGGGATCAAAAACATACACTTTAATGTTATTATTCATTACTGTGGCAGACCAATAAGTGGTCGTAATTTTCATTCTCTTTGTTTAAGAAAATGAACCATTGCAATTAAAAATTATAAGTCCATTAGTTTTCTTTTTATACTGTTATATTTATTCATTTTTGTGTCTCTTTGAACTAGCATAAATATACACATTATATATAAATTTCAGCAGTTGAGAAATTTCCTTTTCTTTTCTAGTCACTGTTACTAACCATTTGATTTCATGATTAATATCGGAAATATTTTGCTATGTGGAAGGAGAGTTTTGCAAAAAAAAAAAAAAAAGCATGCACTCCAAATGGTACCACTAAGCAAGCCTAAATGGCATGAGGATAGAATAAGACTTTGTCAAGGTGATGTTACACCACCAGGCCACTGCCATTTTGGAAAAAAAAAAATGGCAGTGGGATATACATTTAGAAACTAGGTATTTTATATAGCTATCTGAATCACCAAAGTTTTATATCTAGAAAAAGAATTAGTTCCCTACTGGTTTGCTTCCAGTGTTCTTCTCAAATACATTCTCTTTTCATATAGGATATTGGTTGTAGGATTTCTTTTTCCCACCCCAAATGCACACAATTAGTGGCTTATTACTGCAGTAGTGCCATGAAAGGGAAAAAGGAAGACAGAACACACAGCCCTAGACGTGGATGAGGATCTCGGAAGTGGTATATGTAGGACAAAAATGATCTTCCAAACGATTCTGATTAACTTTATCTCCAGGGAGTATGGCCCTTGTCTTCTCATCCCAAATTAAGAATGTTGATCTAAGGGATCATTGAAGCACTTAATAGCTATTGACCACATATAACATTGCAACAAGACCAGGTTTCTCAGCTGCATTCTTATTCTAGTCCACCAGGCTGGTGCTGTCATAGTCTAGCTCTGGGATTGGCTAGACTTCCTATGGATGTGGCAGGTATGGCCAGGAGCTGGGTGCTCTTTCCAACTCAGCTCAAAAACCTAACTAACAGCATTCATATTTCCCAAGTTCAGAACATTGTTATTCCAACCACATACTCCCTACCTTCTCTTTTTACTTTTTACAGCATTTGTTTTACAAGTTGTTAACATGTTTTAATAGTGATGTATATTTGTTCTAGTTCATGAAAGAACATTCTTATGTTTGTACTATTAACCACAATCATCGACCACAACAGGGTTCACTACATTTTATAGTCCCATGTTTTATCCTTGTGTTAGTTTGCAAGCTACCAGCAAAAATGGAATGGCTTTTAAAAAGGGGAATTTATAAAGTTGCAAATTTCCAGTTCTAAGGCCATGAAAATGTCCAAATTAAGGCATCTGTGGAAAGAAATTAAGGCATCTGTGGAAAGATACCTTGGTTCAAGAAGCCCAGTGAAGTTCAGGGTTTCTCTCTCAGCTGGAAATGCACATGGCCATGCCTCCTAGCTTTCTCTCCAGGTGCTGGCTTGCTTAACATCTCATGGTGATGTCTGCTGGACTCCAAGCATCACCAAACATCCGTGTCTCTGTTCACTGAAATTTCTGTTCTCCAAGCATCTACATCGGCTCTCTCTGTTGGCTCTGAAGCTTCTGTCATTTCTATAGGCACTGTCATTTCTGACTCACTTCAAAATGTTTCCTCATTTAAAGGATTCCAGTAAATTAATCAGGATCCACCTGCAATGGGTGGGGTCACATTTCCATGTAATCAAAAGATCACACCCACAATTGGGTGCATCACATCTCCATGGAGATAATCTAATCAAAAGTTTCTAACCTACAGTATTGACTCAGGATTAAAATAAATTGTTGCTCCCACAATATTGGATCAGGATTAAAACATGGCTTTTCTAGATACATCATACTTTCAAACTGGCACAATCCTCTAACTTTCCTTCTAGTGATATACATGACCTTAAACTTCCCCTTTCAACCACATTCAAACACATAATTCAACACTGTTAAGTACACTCACAATACTGTGCTACCATACCTCTATCCAGTTCCAAATATTTGCAAACAACCTAATTAAAAATTCTGTGCAAATGAAACATCATCTCCCCATTCTTTACCCTCATTCTATCTTCTGGGAACCCATATTTTAGATGCTAACTCCATGAGTTTCATATTCTAATTATTTCAAGTCAGTGAGATCATATAATATTTGCCGTTTTGTGTCTGGCTTATTTCACTCAACATTATGCCCCCCAAAGTTCATTCACGTTGTTGCATGCATCAACACTTCAGTCCTGTTTATAGCTGAATAATATATTCTATTGTATGTGCATACCACATTTTGTTTATCCATGCTTTTGTTTCTAGACATTTGAGTTGCTTCCATCGTTTAACAATTATGTACAATGCTGCTGTGAACTTCAATGTACAAATTTAAATGTGTGTCTTTTCTTTCCATTCTTCTGAGTATAAGCCTAGTAGCAGGATTGCCAGATCATATGGACAGAATGTCAAACTGTCTTCAGTTTCTGCACCATTTTACATCCCCACCAACAGCGAATGAGTGTTACCATTTCTCCACATCCTCTCCAAAGCTTTTAGTTTTCTGCTTGTTTTTTTTTTTTTTAATAGTGACCACTCTAGTAGATGTGAAATGATATCTCATTGTGGTGGTTTTGATTTCGCTTCCCTAATAGCTAATAATGTTGAGTTATCATTACATATGCTTTTTAGCCATTTGCATTTCCTCTTTGGAAAAACATCTATTCAAGTACTATGACCACTTTAAAATTAGGTTGTCTTTTTATTGTTAAGTTGTAGGATTTCTTTATATATTCAGGATATTAAATCCTTATTTAAAACTCTCCTTCAGTTTTGAAAGACAGTTTTTCTGGATAAAGAATTTGGGGGTGGCAGTTTTGTTTTTTTCTCTCTCAGTGTCTTAAACATATCATACCTCTGCCATCTTGCTTCTAAGGTTTCTGATAACAGATCAGCACTTAGCCTTACTGTGTTTTCTTTGTAGATAAAGAATTGCTTTTTTCTCTTGCTGACTTTCAGGATTCTCTCCTTATCTTTGGCATCTGACATTATTATTAGTATATTTCTTGGAGTTGGTGTATTAGGATTTATTCTGTTTGGAGTACCTTGTATTTCATGAACATATATATTAAAGTTGGGAAGTTTGGGGCCATTATTTCCTCTCATATTCTTTCTTCCTCTTTTCCCTTCAATTCTCCTTCAGGAACACCCATGATATATATGTTTGTGTACTTTGTCCTGTCATTCAAATCCCTGAGACCCGCTCAATTTTTCCCATCCTTTTGTCTATCTGTTCTTCGGTCTGTAATATTTCAATTGTCTTGTGGTCTAGATCACTTCTTCTTCTACTTGTTCAAATCTACTGCTGTTTGCTTCTAATGTATTTTTTAATACTTTTTTGTTTGTTTGTTTTGGTTTGCATGGGCAGGCATTTGTAATCGAACCTGGGTCTCTGGTATGGCAGGCGTGGCCCGCCGCCTTTCTCTCTCTCTCTCTATATATATATATACATGTATATATATATACATATATATATATATATTTTTTTTGATGCATGGTCTGGGAATCAAACCTGGGTCTCCTGCATGGAAGGCATGCATTCTAACCACTGAACTACCTGTACATCCTGCAGTGTATTTTAAATCTCTTCTATTGTGGCTTTCATTCTTGTCAATTCTGTTATGTTTTGTTTTATGTCTCCAAATTCTTCTTTATGCTCAAACAGTGTCTTCTTAATATATTTTATCTCTTTAGACACATTTTGCTTCATCTTCTTGAATTGGTTTAGGAGATTTGTTTGACCATCTTTGATCAGTTGTTCCAAATTCTGTGTCTCCTCTTAAGTTTTAATTTGAATGGGCCACATATTCCTGTTTCTTGGTATGGCTTGTAATTTTTTGTTGGTGTCTGATTTTCTTAATGAGCCTATTGTGCATGTCAGTTTCTCTCTTGCTTAAGGTTTTCTTGTTAATTGGCTTTGTGCTAAGGCATTTCTTTGACACTTAGTTCAACTTATTATAGACCTTACGATAACTTGTGTTTGACTGATCATATTTTTTGGCTCTTATTCATCTGATTCTTGCACTGGATATATGGTAAAATTTTTGAGATTGCACTATTTTTGCAATTGTTTCACACCAGGGAGAAACATTCCTTTCCTCTGTCTAGGAATGTTGATCTGTTTGATTCTACTTGTTTTTATTTGCCTCTGTGCTGATTTGAATTTGTGGACCCCAGAAAAGTCATGTTCTTTAATCCTCATTCAGTATTGCTGGTTGAGAGCTTTTTGATTATTCCCTTGGAAGTGTGACTCACCCGATTGTGGGTATTAACTTTTGATTTGAGGGAGATACAACTTCACCCATTCCAGGTGGGCCTTAACTAAAATCTTTTAAAAGAGGAAGCATTTAAAAGAGAGTACCTTGGACTTCCGGGTCAAGATGGCGGCTTAGCAACGTGCACGTTTTAGTTCGTCCTCCAGAACAACTACTAAATAACCAGAAACAGTACAGAACAGCTCCTGGGGCCACGTCAGTGACCAGACACACAGCGTACCCCAGTCTGGACCAGCTGGACCAGCTGCGAGCACCCCCACAGAACCATGAGTTCCCAAAGCTGCGACAGCCAGTGCCTCTCCCCCACAGGCCACTTCCCAGAGGGGAAAGGAAAGGACTTTACCAGCAGCAGGGACTGGACAAAATCAAACGCCAATTGTGGAACTAATTAACAAATTCTGACTACTAAAATTAGGCCCCGAGCTTAGGTGAACCTGATCAAAGCGGAGGTTGCTCATTTTTGCCCTGGCTCCAAGGGGGCAGGACTGACAGAAAAAGGGGGAAAAAAAAAGAAGGAAACAGAGGTTTTTGTGGCTGTGTATCTACAAAGGCTTGACTGCCTCTGGATACAGCGGCAGGACTTTTCAGGCTGCAACTGCCCCAGACATAGGCAGAAGTGAGCTCTTTGGGGGGCTTATCTGGAGCCTGTGCCTTCCACAGGGGAGGGGTGAAGCCCAACTCAGGTGGAATCCCTCCCTCAAGGAATTCAGACACCAGGGCTTGGTAATTTGAAGCCATTAAAACCAGCCTACAACCTCTCCTCTGTCTCCACCACGCCCCCAGCCAAAGTTAAAGATACCGCATCATCTTATGCTGGTGGGACCTGCAGGCAGACAAGTGCCACACACAGGGCAGGATAAGAAAAACAAATTCATCCAGCAAGAAAACCCTAGATAAAAAAAGTGAAAGCAATCTCCAGAATAAACTAATTAAGGTAATTAAATGCCTAGACACCAGCAAAAAATAACAAATCACACTAGGAAAATTGAAGATATGGCCCAGTCAAAGGAACAAACCAACAATTCAAATGACATACAGGAGCTGAAACAATTAATTCAGAATGTACGAACAGACATGGAAAACCTCATCAACAACCAAATCAATGCATTGAGGGAGGATATAAAGAAGGCAAGGAAAGAACAAAAAGAAGAAACTAAAAGTTTGAAAAAACAAATCACAGAACTTATGGGAATGAAAGACGCAGTAGAAGAGATGAAAAAAAACAATGGAAACCTACAATGGTAGATTTTGAGAGACAGAACATAGGATTTCTAAACTGGAGGATGGAACATCTGAAATCTGACAAGAAACAGAAACTATAGGGAAAAAATGGAAAAATATGAGCAGGGACTCAGGGAATTGAAAGACAATATGAAGCACATGAATATACGTGTTGTGGGTGTCCCAGAAGGAGAAGAGAAGGGAAAAGGAGGAGAAAAACTAATGGAAGAAATTATCACTGAAAATTTCCCAACTCTTATGAAAGACTTAAAAGTACAGACCCAAGAAGTGCAGCATACCCCAAAGAGAATAGATCCAAATAGACATACTCCAAGACATTTAATAATCAGAATGTCA
>PVIY010039793.1:0-22842 GCA_004026745.1 Myrmecophaga tridactyla
AGGGGGAACAAATGTTAAAATGAATTTAGTTTGAAATGCTAGTGATCAATGAAAGGGAGGGGTAAGGGGCATGGTATATATGAATTTTTTTCCTGCTTTCTTTTTATTTCCTTTTCTGAATAGATGCAAATGTTTCAAGAAATGATCATGATGATGAATATGCAACTATATGATGATATTGTGAATTACTGATTATATATATAGAACAGAATGATCAAAAGTTAAGAATGTTTGCGTTTGTTTGGTGTGTTTTGGTATTTAAAAAAATTGTTTAATTAATAAAAAAAAGATACCATCCATCACCAAAATAATATAAGATTGGAAATGAAATATAAGCACTTAACCTAGAAAAAATTTTAAATGTTAAGGATATAAAATATTAGATTTGAAGCAGTAACAATTTTATTTGATGATAATATCAATATCTTAATATTGGAAAAGCACCTAAGAATAAACCGTGAAATAATAAAAGGAAGCCAAACCAATAGTAAGTGTGATCAGGTTGGCCATAAAATATATATAAAAAAAATGTTTGTATAACTCTACTAAGTAAAATCTCGAGGCTTGCTCTTGTGAAGCTTATTATGTATGTAGCAGAGAAACTTAGCATACCCATTGCTATGCCGTTACTTCTGGAGGACCTCTTTTGTGGCTCAGATATGGCCTCAGTCTCTAAGTTCAGCTCTGTAAGTGAAACCATTGCCCTCTCCGCTACGTGGGACATGACATCCAGGGGTGAAAGTCTCCCTGGCCGCATGGGAGATGACCTTCAGGGATGAGTCCTGACCAAAAGGGACAAAAGAAATGTAACTAACAAGGTATCAGTGGCTGACAGAGTTCGGGTAGAGTTAAAAGGCTACTGTGGAGGTCATTCTTCTGTAAGCTTCGGTTGGACATTGCTGCCTGTCATGGCTCGCCGGGCCTCAACCAAAACTTCCAGCAAACCTAGAGAACAATATGTGGTATTCTGCGGAGATTCCATGTACCAGAGTAACTTTCCAGAAGCCTACAGACTCCAGATGGGTCCCTGGACCAGATAAGTCCTGAAGCTTAGAGGCCCCAGCCTCTCTGGAGCATTGGTTAGTTCCACCTCTCTACCCCACATGTTGACAGCCCCTTCCAACATGAAAGGGTTGGGCTGGCCATTGCCCAGGTACCCCTAGGCAGTGGGATAGAGGGATCAGAGGTCATAGTGGAGTTTGCAGAGAAGGTAGGCTTTAACAAACAAATATAATTGCTGAATCATTAAATTGATGTATAAGTGATATAAACTAGTCAGTGGTGCATAGCTAACCAATGAACACAAGTTTTGTCATGCTTTTTTTTTAACCAAACCAAACTACATTCTCATCAGGGGAATTGATTCATTCCTTGAAACAACTTTAATATTGTGTTTTGAAGGGGCAAGAAGACATTGTCTAAACATAGCTTTATGTTTTCAGAGAATAAATGATGGAACAAAATCCGTTCTTATTAACCTTATAGTTCTCTCATCAGCATCATCTTCCTGATTGTGAGAGAATGGGATGCCAGTAAAATGTTCTCTTTGCATTTTGCCAACCTCTCAGAAGGTGATATTATTTAAATTACAGCTCATTCCCTCACTATGGTGCTATATATATATTGGAAATTGATTACCCTATTTCTTTGTAATAGCTTCATTGTATTTGGGCGGAGCCTTTATTTTATTTTGAAAATAAGAAAAGATGAGCATATGAAAGGGAAATATTTATTTTTATTGTGTCTAGTATTTTAAATAAAGCACACTTTATTATATCATAAAGTAAAATCAGAGCATTAAATAAAATTTCAGAACAACGATTATTTTCTGAGAAAAATTAGTTTGCTTACAAAATTTTTATCAAATATCACTTATAATTTTCTCAACACTGCAATAAATATGGTGTCAACTTTTAAGCAAATAGAAGAATTGATCAAAAATGCCTATGGCTGGCCCTGGGTGATTTTAATGTGTGTCTGTTAATGAGGAATGGTTGGTTTTTTGAAAAATTTTCAAACTTTTAATTAAGTTAGATTTTCAGCATTTTTCGATAACTAAGCTGGTAAAATTTTGGCTTTAACTCTTAAATAATAAACTCTAACAAATTCTTAAAGTTTCGCAAGGGTGGGAGGGTCAGGTGGGAAATAGACGAGGGTACATATTAAAGATATTTGTCTGAATATCGAAAACCTTGATTGCCTTAGAATGCCTTAAGTGGGATCTAAAATAAATTGAAGTAGTTTCCCTGCCCCTGAAGAATCTGCAGTCAATATGAAAGTTCATATATACAGGAAGATCCTGGAAAAGAAGACTAGCATAAAGATATCAGCATACTCTTCATTATGTGGAACAGACCATCAGATCCATGAGTGCCAGGATATTTCCTTGAGGATTTGCAAATAAGAGAAATAACAGCTGGGGGTATGTATGGGGGAGGTGGGGTGGGGAGGTGATTTTTCACGAACACCCCCTAGGTCTACCCCAGGAGGTGCTCTACAAAAAAATAGAGGATTTAAACTAGTGCCAAACTGCCAAAGCAAGATTTCTTTGTGTGATATATTATTCATTAATTTCCCCAAGCAACATTTAAAATGTGTGAAAATTCAACCTTTACAGTGTATCCTTAAGTTGGACAATATGCTTTATTGTTGAAGAACTTTTTCATAGATACAAGTTTATACTTATTATATTATACTCAATTATTATTTGAGACAAGAGTATGGGAATTCCATTACAATAAGATGCTCAATATTTTTGTCATCCAATGATGCCCTGAGGGCTCATAAAACCCATGCCTTTAATAAATTTCATTTTCAGACAGGAGTCTGACAGGATTCTCATGATTATTGAGGATAAAAAAGAAGAAAATTGAATTGCTCATAGTTTTCACATTTATCTTCTAGAAGCAGCTGAGCTGTGGCATTCTAAGTTAATTTGGGACCTCGATAAAGGTAGCTGAATATTTACCAAATCGTATGGTTCAAGTAGGTTAAGTCCAGTTCTTATCTCCCTGCCCTAGCTTTCCACAAAACTGTGAATCCTTGAGACAAGGCACTGGAGAGCAGTAGGTGACCTATTAGCAATAGTGGAAGGATAGACAGAGGAAAGGAAACAAGGAGGGTCAGAGAGAGTAGGAAACAAAGAAAGAGGGAAAGGAAAAAGGTAGGAAGGATGGAAGAAAGAAGTGAAGAAAGGAGAGAAGACAGGAAGGAAGGAAGGAAGGAAGGAAGGAAGGAAGGAAGGAAGGAAGGAAGGAAGGAAGGAAGGAAGGAAGGAAGGAAGGAAGGAAGGAAGGAAGGAAGGAAGGAAAGAAAAGTAAGTTATTTCAGGGTGGGGAGATGGGAACACAAAAATTCAGACCTGAGAAAGTTCCTGGCCCCCGATAACTAATACAGTTTTAGAAGAAAGACAAAACTGTTCTCTCTGAAAGATAAGCAAAAACATAGGAACCCTGCTGTACAGTCTTTAAAAGTGCCACCTTTCTCCCCAGTTCCTGCCTTGAGGGGTGGGGAACTTAATGCTGCTGGTATCACGGCAGGTAAATCAGCACTTCAAGATTACATCACTTTCATCAATATGAGTTGATTCCTGCTACCTCTCCAAAATATTTAAACGGTAACCCATCTACACAGTTTCCCATATATGGAATGAAAAAGTGGAAGAATTTCTCTATGCCTCCCACAGGGATTTTCCCTCCAAATGCCAGACCCTTTCTTTTAGCATCGGGGAATCCATGATGCACGATGCGCAGTGGAAGATGAGATTTTGTGGCACTACACTCATGGGGTGATGGAATTACAGATTATGCCACTCATTTTTTTCCTGAGACCTAAGGAAACTTAAGAGACTTAAGCACCCTGTGCAGATGGTGCCCTTGCATAAAGGGAAACATATTTGAAATTGGCTCAGAAGAAGCTCTTCATTTTTCCTTCAGATAGCTACAAAGTTTATTTTTTTTAAATAAAGATTCAACTACATATGAAATTTGGAAAGCTTTGCAGAGTGCTAATGAAAGGAATCTGGACCTTCAGGAACATATTTAAGAGCCCTAGAGATGTCTTCTGTACATGTGCCAATTAGTCAGCCCTGGGAGGAGCTCAACAATATTAATATTCAAAAGCCTTTAATGCATGCATCTTTGTTGGCTAGGAGAGTCTGTCTGCTCATTACTATGAGGTTTGAATAACAGGGCAGTCTTGAGGCTTACAATACTCCTAAAAGCCCATTCAAGAAAACCATGAAAAACAGGTGTATTAAAAGATGAAATTTAAAGATGTGCCATGGTTCCAAAATTGATTGAGGAAGAGGGATGACCAGGGAGTATCGGATGGCTAAAAGTTATGTACAGTGATTGAAATGCCCAAAGATCAGAACTGCTGTGTCTGCAGGTGGTCAGTCATACAAGCTCTTTGCCAAGAGAGTTCTGGTTCGTGACTGTTGTCCAATAACACAGCTGCTTTAGTGTTGTTGTCCTGGAATTTTGTTTTTAATTTTCAAACAAAAAATTATTATTAATAATTGCAAATAAATAAGCCAAGCCTCCACTTAGCACTTCCAGTTTCTGCAATGGTCTTGTCTAGAATGCATGAGATTTGCATGCATATGAGCAGAGTTCTTTTAATGAGTGGTAAAATTTGGAAAGACTGAAAACCCACGTCTTTTTTTCCAGCCCTTTCCAGGTGAAGTGTAACCAATACCTTCTTTTCAAGGACAGTTTGTAGGTGCCTTGATAAAATGAAATGCTCTCTAGCATCAGTAGTTATGGTCAGCTAATACCTTGTAGTCATTAGTGTTCATAGAAATAGCCAACCCTCAGTGGGGACAGCCAAAGCGATAGGCCGAGCCTCCGATCTTGGGTTTGTTCATATGAAACTTAACTCTGCAAAGGATAGGTCAAGCCTACTTAAAATTAGGCCTAAAAGTCACCCCCAAATATGGCCTCTCTCTCTCAGCTGACACAGCAAACAAACTCACTGCCTTTCCCCTCTCTACGTGGGACATGACTTCCAGGGGTGTGGACCTTCCTGGCAATGTGGGACAGAAATCCTAGAATGAGCTGGAACTCAGCATCAAAGGATTGAGAAAACATTCTTGACCAAAAGGGGGAAGAGTGAAATGAGACAAAATAAAGTGTCAGTGGCTGAGATATTCCAAACAGAGTCGAGAGGTTATCCTGGAGGTTATTCTTACACATTAAATAGATACCATCTTTTTAGTCAAGATGTAATGGAGAGGCTGGAGGGAACTCCCTGAAAATGTGGAGCTGTGCTCCAGTGGCCATGTTTCTTGAAGATAATTGTATGGTGATATAGTTGTCACAGTGTTACTGTGTGGTTGTGAGAGCCTTGTGTCTGATGCTGCTTTTGTCTACCTTATCGACATACAAGTAAAACATGGATTAAAAATAAATAAATAATAGGGGGAACAAATGTTAAAATAAATTTAGTAGATTGAAATGTTGGTGATCAGTGAAGGGGAGGAGTAAGGGGTATGGTATGTATGAATTTTTTCTGTCTTCTTTTTATTTCTTTTTCTGAATTGATGCAGATGTTCTAAGAATGATCATGATGATGAACATACAACTATGTGATGATACTGTGAGTTACTGATTATATAACAAGAACGGAATGATCATATGATAAGAATGTTTGTGCTTGTATGTGGTTATGCATCATAAATAAAAAATAAATAAATACATAAATAAAAGAAAGGGAGGGGTAAGGGGTATGATATGTATGATTGTTTTACTGTTGTCTTTTTATTTCTTTTTTTGAATTGATGCAAATGTTCTAAGAAATTATCATGATGATGAATGTGCAACTATGTGATGATATTGTAAATTACTGATTATATATGTAGAACGGAATGATCATATGTTAAGAATATTTGTGTTTCTTTGTTGTCATATTTAAAAAAAAATTTTAATTAATAAAAAGAATTTAAAAAAAGAAAGAAATGATGGCCAACCCTGCTGCCCTAGCCAGGTGCTGGGTATAGCAGTCAATTGTAAAGTGGTCTGTTGTCCAGCCGGTGAGATTCAAGAGGCCACTCAGCTGCCAATCAACGAAGTAAAAGAGTGGAAAAATAAAGGTTAAATGCATGCAGTTCATGTACAGGGAAATAGAGGCTGAGCAGTCTGGACATAGAGGGTAGCAAGAATAGACCTAACCCTATTGCCACAATGCTTTTATCAGTTGTCCTATGGTATAAATTTACAACTCCCCATTTATCTAACTGCTTGATGACACCTTTTCACTAAGCTGTAGACACTTTTGACAGTTAGGAGGTCAAAGAGAAAAAGATAAGAAATAAAGTTCATGTTTAATGAAAAATTAATTTCCATTTATCAGGAAAGTTTCATGTGTTACTCACCTAAAATATGTCAACATTTTTCATACACCATGAGACCTGTAGTGACATCGCTGACCTCATGAAGGTCAACTGTGCTGAGGAAGCCTCTGCATCTTTGTCAACAGTTAGTATTTATTTTAAGAGGGCAGCACCTGAAGACAAAGGTTTGACGCAAGCAGGTACAGAAGGCACATCCATATTTGTACATCACCTTTTGAAGCATGATTTTTCATTGAGATTAGGACCTGCTAGACCCGTACTGTCCAATAAGGTAGCCTCTAGCCACACATAGCTGTTTAAATTTAAATGTATATTGATTAAGTTTGAATAAAATTTAAAATTCTGTTTGTCATTTCAAGGGCTCAATAGCCACTTCTGGCTTGGGGCTACTATATTGGGCAATGCAGATAGAGAATATTTTCATCATCGCAGAAAGTTCTATTTGACAGTGCTGATTTAAACTGTTAATTTCATTTATTTTCCACTCCAAGTTTTCTTACGCACATATGACAAGTGAAGCAAAGGCTGCTAATGTATTGGCTTCATTAGCAGAAGAACTTTGCTAATGGTTAAATAATGAAAGATTATATATCAATGTCATTGGATGCTCAAAACAGAAAATCGGTTAATTCCAATTATGAGTTAATTTTTCATTCAATTCCTGGAGAAAAATAAGCATTTTAGAAGTTTATTCTGTTGAAGGTGAAATTTCCAATATTATTGTAAATGTTATTGCAAATACATTTTTAAAATTCAACACTAAAGATAAAATTGCATGTCATTTTGATGGTAACACATACATAAATTTTGGTGGAATACATGTCATGATAAAAACAAAGCTCTTAATTAAGAAACAATGAGTCATCAATATACTTGAAATTAGTTGCAGTACACACGTAATTATAATTCCATCAAAACAAGTTTGAATACTCTATCAATCAAAATTGAAGTTGCAGTTACCAATATTTAAATAATAAAACAGACACACGGTTAAAGCTGCCTAACTACCAAATCTCTGTGATGAAATTGATGTTAAATACAAAAGAAAATAAATCTGCCCAGCAATATACGTATTTTCTCTTTGCTTCCCATCATTAGATTTTAGAAATGCTTGAGACACTGAAAAACACCTTCAGTAATCAACTTCAATTATACACTTTCATAAATGAATCATCATAATTTTGCTTATATTTTATTCAAAACCATTTATAAATAATTTAATTACTCAATGAATTGAGTTATCTGATATTCCAAGCTTGAAGCTTTTAGCAAATTAAGATTATTGAAAACAAAACTTGAACCAGGAAAACACTGAAATTCATGCTTAAAAAAGTAAAGGAAGGGGTGGGCAAGGTGACTCAGAGGGAGAGTTCTCACCTGCCATGCCGTAAATCCGGGTTCGATTCCCGGTGCCTCTCATGCAAAAAACAAAAAAAGAAAGAAAAAAAGTAAAGGAAGAAGCACATACATTAACCAATGAGAGTTCCATTTATAAGATTAAATTTTGAAAATCTATAATTTCATTATAAAAATATATTTGCTTAAAAGAACTTTGACAATCTTCCATTTTTAATTGTATAGATTTGTACCCTGCAAAAAAGAAATGGAATAAAGTTGAGAAGACCTAGGATTTTAAAGGATCTAAATTTGATGAAATATTCTAAAAAATCAAAAAAGACAGCTTAAATGATATTTTCTTTTATAAAATATTTTCAATATGTCAAATTAAGTCCTATAGAGTTACAAAGGCATTACCTGTCAAATAGTTGGCGTAAAATATTTACACGTTTCAATAGACCCCCCAAAAAATACAATAATATTCTTAAAATTGGAGATATATTCTGCCTCCAAAATACTAGGTGGAGTCTCACTGCTCAAGTAGCATTTAGTGTAGAAGAAGACTAGAATAGACATATGAAATAGATGAAAAATTACTGAAGGGAAAATATAATTAGGAATTTTGAACTTCTTGCATGTATAAATGCAATAGCAATAGACAGAGGTTTGAAATACCTGCTTAATATGAATTTGATTGTGCATACATAAAAAAAAAAGATTCAAGAGGGTGGTGAACCATTTAAAACTGACAATCCTTCATTGAGCTTCTGCTATGTTTCAAACTCCGTCCTAAATACTTCACTGACATGCTACAACAATTGTAGGAAATAGACATTACAATCTCCATTTTAGAGACAGAAAAATAAGCCCCAAAGAGTTAAATAGCTCACACTGTGAAAGATCCAGAACTTGAAAACAGCTTTGATTTACTCCTGAGCCCTTACAATAACAACTGCACATATAGCAAAGGAGGAGAAAGAACGTTTGCTCTCAAATGTTGATGTGCATCAGAATCCCTTGACAGACTTGTTTCTACACTGATTGCTGGGTCCTACTCTCAGAGCTTCTGATACAGTAGGTGGGGTTGGAGAATTTGCATTTCTAACCATTTCCCAGTTGATGCTGATGCTGCTCATATGGAAACTACATTTTGAGAACCACTGTTCTCAACCCGGGGTTCTTAGAACTTTAGATTTCTCACAGCGATATACATTTTAAAAATGAAATTTGACACAAGGTTATCAAATTTTATTATGCTAAGTTACTCACACACACACATACAAAAACAGAAAAATAATCCATATTCTAGTAACTCTATATTTGTTTTTGTTCATTTCCATTTTTTTAAATTAAGGTATAATTTACATTTGGTAAAATTCTCCCTTCAAGTTTTGCTGAATGCATATGGTCATGAAACCAGCACCACAACCAAGATATAGAACAGTGCCATCCTCACAAAATATGCTCCCATCCCACCCAGTAGCAAATACCTCCCCAATTTTCTTATAATTTTACCTTTTCCAGAATGTCACATAAGTAGAGTTATACAGTTTGTGGCCATTTGAGTCTTGCTTCTGTCATATAACCTAACTTGTCATTCATCCATTTTGTTGCATGTGTCTGTAGTTTGTTTCATTTCATTGGTGGAGAGAATTCTATTGTATGGATATACTGCAGATTGTTTATTCCCCAGTTGAAGGACCTTTGTTTCCACTTTGGATTAGTTACCAAAAAAGCCTGTTATAAACATTTATGTAGGGGTTTTTGTGTGAACATGTTTTCAATTCACTTGGGTAAATACTTAAGAGGATTCCTGAATGATAATGTAGGGGTATGTTGAAATACATAAGAAATTCCCAATCCATTTTCCAAAGTGGCTGTGCCATTTTACATTCCCACCAACGACATATGAGAATTGCTTCACATACTTTCTGGAACTTGGTATTATCATATTTTTATCATAGCTATTTAAATAAATATATAGCACCTTTTAAATTGAGAAACTCAGTTTAGTAGATGTATTAGTTAGGGTTCTCTAGAGAAATATAATCAATAAGAAACACTTGCAAATATAAAATTTATAAAAGTGCCTCAAGTGACTGTGGGAATGCAGAGTCCAAAATCTGCAGGGCAGGCTGTGAAGCTGATGATTCTAATGGAGGGTCTGGATGAACTCCATAGGAGAGGCTCACCAGCCAAAGAATGAAGACAGCCTGTCTCTTCTGAATTCTCCTTAAAAGGCTTCCAGTGATCAGATTAAGCATCACTCATTGCAGAAGACACTCCCCTTGGCTGATTACAAATGGAATCAGCTGTGGATGCAGCTGACATGATCATGATTTAATTCTATGAAATGTCCTCATTGCAACAGACAGGCCAGCACTTGCCCAACCAGACAAACAGGAACCACCACTTGGACAAGGTGACACATGAACCTGACCATGACAGTAGAATTTGCTGTAATTTATCAATACCTTGACATCAAGGTAGGGAGAGCATTTTCTCCATTAAAAATATTTTGGTTTATTTAAGAAGCATAAATTTGAAGTCTTAAGCATAAAATGCAAATTCGAAAAATTCTACACCAAATTTCAATTAAAAATTAAAAACAAGAAAGCCACATTGAAAAAAACTTTCGGAAAGAATGGTAGTCTTGGTTTGAATTCCAACCTTTGGAAACTTTATTTGTCTCAGCTTCCTTATGTATAAAATGGAGACAATTTCATTGCTGACTTCACAGAAATGGATTAAAAGTTTGAGTTACTATATGTAGAGTACTTTCATCTGTACCTGGAGCAAGAGCTGTATATGTTTTAAGTGTTATTATTTTTTAAATACATATTATATGTTACATGATTTAAAGGATATAAAGTTAAAACAATCATAGCCTTCCATTCTAATAGAATCCTAATTCTTGATTAAGTATTTAGAAGTAACAATGAAGAATGTTGCTTTCCCTCTTCTTTTAGTAAACAACTTTTTTAAAAAGTTCAAAAGAATTCATAGGAAAACTGATTTTTAAAAGAATATATTATACATGGAACACATGGTTCAACTGATGAGCATACTTTTTATTTCATCACTATAATTCCTAATAAGCAACCATTGGTGATCTTGTGAAAACGATATCAAAAAAGAACTGGAGAAAACAGAATTAACTTATATAGAGAAGAAAATAGCTTACATTTATTAAAGAACTAACTTTGTGCCAGGCACTGTTCTGAGTACTTTGTGAAGCTAAATTCATCCTCACAACTCCAAGAAGTCGTTTATAGATTGGGCAAGAGTCCAGATGGAAATTAGACTTCCTGGCTTCACACTCCTCTACAAAACACAGGACAAATTGAATGTGGAGCAACTAGCTGGAGGCAAATTCTCCCTCAAGAAATATAGCTGTTTTGGTTTTGGTTTTGGTTTTCTCTGAGCACCTGAACATCCAGGGGGTGGGCTGCTGCTGGGGTGGCGAGGAGGGGTGGTAAAACTGTTGGGGTGGCAGGAGACCAAATTCCAGAAAGAAAAGAGAGCCTCTGACCCAGGCCTAGTTCCTCTTAGATTCTACTCCCTGCCCAAAAGGCAGGACCTCATCTGGGCAGCAGTGAGACACAGAGGTGATACAGGTGTAGTAGCAGCAGCGGCGGCAACAGCAATTGGACCAGTGACTCAGTTAACGTGGAGAGGGATTGCACTGGATCATCTGACAGCTGCAGCAAACACCAGTCCAGAGAGAATGAGGCACACAGACCTGACTGTGTTAATTGACTCATCTGGACTCACTGAGAGTCTTCTTAGACTGCTGTCCTGGATGTGCTAGTTGCCAGGTGAAACGGGTCTTCAAGATGTACTGACTATCTTTGATACATCACCAACTGGTTCCAGATCACCCCACCCTCTGCAACCCTGGAGCTCCTCTGCACCCCTGATGGCTTATTGTAAGAGAAGAAGTCTGGATGAAGTTTGCTTTGAACCAGCAAACTGGGCTATCTGCTCTTTTCTATCTGCTAATAAAAAGTATAATAATATACTTTCTCAAGATTCAGATAGGCATGGTTTCAGGTGAACAATCCAGAAAAAAGTCCTATGAAAATCACTCATTAATTCATAAATGTTAATACTGACTGGTGACATTTATAAGACTCTAATGATTTTCTGACAATTTTTAAAATTAATCTTACAATCTTTACAACATGCAATGTGGACTTAATATTAACATATTTAATAAAACAGAATGTGAGCGAGTCAACATTGAGTCTATCTTCTGAAGTCCATATTGAGTAAAAACACCAAAAATTGCTCTCAACATTTTGATCAATAAATTCATTAAGCGTTGCATCTGACATGGCCTCTGTCTTGAGCCAACTCCACAGGTGAACTCACTGCCCTCCCCCTACGTGGGACATGACTCCCAGGGGTATAAATCATGCTGGCAATGTGGGACATGACTCCTGGGGATAAACCTGGACCCAGCATGGTGGGATTGAGGAAGTCTTCTTGACCAACAGGTGCTGAGAGATTTCAAAGAGAGTTGAGAGGTCATTCTGGAGGTTATTTGCATGCATTATATAGACATCCTTTGTTAGATTTTAGTGTATTAGAATAGCTGGAAGGATATGCACACACTAAAGCTGTTGATGTATATTTCAGTAGCCTTGAATCTTGAAGATAATTGTATTACTTTAGAGCTTTTTCAGTGTGACTGTGATTGTGAGAAACCTGTGGCTGTCTTTTGTTGCGCAGACGTGACCACCCTCTCTCTCAGGCAAGATAGCAAGTGAACTCATTGCCCTCCCTCTCTCTATGTGGGTTTACTCCCAGGGGTGTAAACCTCCCTGGCAATGTGGGAAAGAAATCCTAGAATGAACTGGGACTCAGCATCAAGGGATTGAGAAAAACTTCTCAACGGAAAGGGGGAAGAAAGAAATGGGACAAAATAAAGTGTCAGTGGCTGAGAGATTTCAGAGTCAAGAGATTGTCTGGAGGTCATTCTTACGTATTATGTAGATATCCCCTTTTTAGTTTATGGTGTATTAGAATGGCTAGAGGGAAGTGCCTGAAACTGTAGAGCTGTGTTCCAATAGCCATGTTTCTTGGAGATGATTGTATAATGATATAGCTTTTGCAATGTGACTGTGTGATTGTGAAAACTTGTGTCTGATGCTCCTTTTATCTATGGTATGGACAGATGAGTAATGTGTTCAATGAAAGGAAGAGGTAAGGGATATGGTATGTATGAAGTTTTTCTTTTTTTCTTTCTTTTGATGAGGTGCAAATGTTCAAAACATGATCATGGTGATGAATAGACAACTATGTGATAAAAAAATAACTTGGAAATATATTGGTTTTTTGCATATATTTATTTTTCACAATAAAAAAAGTTGAAAAAATAAACAAACCTGTTGCTGACGTTCACTTATCCAGAGTATGGACAGATGAGTAAGAAAATAAGAACAACAAATAAATAAATAACAGAGGGGAAGCGCTATGTGATGTTTTAGGTATTTTTCATTTTTATTTTTATTCTTATACATAACTTTTTTGGAGTAATGAAAATGTTAAAAAATTGATTGTGGTGATGACTGCACAACTATATGATGATACTTGTGAGCCACTGATTGTACACTTTGGATGATTATATGGTATGTGAGTATATATCAGTGAAATTGCATAAAAAAAGTGTTGCATCTGAGAAAATAAAATATATGAATAAACAAAGAACATTTATACTTTATTGATAACTATTAAAATATACTTGAATGACATGTGCTATGCCAGATAAGTATGTAGAATGCCAAGTGACATGAAGAGATAGTTCGACAAATAGGAATTACAACATATGAACACATTTATTAATAATTTAAAGGGAGATGCAAATTAAAACACATTTCCCTTTTAAATCTATTCAGTTAGGAAAAGATGGTTTTAAGCAATAATATTTCACGCTGGCAAGGGAATAAAGAAATGGGTACTTTCAGACATTTCTGATTGCATTTCTAAATGCTCAAACACTTTAAGAAAGCAATTTGGCATTATATTAGGAGTCATAAAAATATTCGTAATTTCTGTGCCAGAATGCCATTTAAGTAATTCTGCCTCAAGGAAATAATCAAAAATATGGAAAAAGTTATAAATTAAACTCAGCATTATTTATCGTGGCCCCCAAATAGAAATAAATTAAATACCCAATGATAAAGAGATAATCGATTTATACCACATTCAATCACCAGAATATTATACATCTCAATATAATTAATAATTATAAACATGCAACAATATGGAAAATGCTTTTGATGTATTGGCAAATAAGCAACCTCCATTCTTTTTGGTACAGTGAATAAAAATAAATGACAAATCATTTAAAATTATTTAAAAACTACTTATTTATACAATTACATAAAAATAAGTATGTAGTTGGAAAAAAATGATTCGGATTTACCAACTGGATTATTTTAGCATGATAGGATTTGCTTTGTTATTTTTTGGCCTAATTTTTTCTGATGAAGTGATACTACTTTTTCAATTCCAAATGCAATTTATAGAAATTTTAGTTATATGAGTTTTACTAAATGACAAATATCATACACTGGGAAATTTGAAAATACTCTTCTAAATGACAACTTCTTTAAAAAGAAAACTGAACATAACACATTGTTGAGAAAACTATGTAAATGACAGTACTTTATATTAGTTTCTATGGGTCTAATCAGAACAGTATTTAAAGTTGTAATTTTAGCTTTAAGTAGTTTTTCTAAGAAAAAGTGAAATTAAGGCCAGGCCATGGTGGCTCAGCAGGCAAGAATGCTCACCTGCCATGCCAGAGGACTCGGGTTCGATTCCCGGTGCCTGCCCATGTAAAAAAAAAAAAAAAGTGAAATTAAGTAAGCTATAGACTAAAAATTAGTTTAAACCTAGAAGGGGAGAAAAGAAGAAAGAGAGAGAAAGAAAGAGAGAAAAAAGGAGAGAGAGAGAGAAGGAAAGAGGAACGGAGGGAAGGAGGAGGAAAGGAATTTAATATATTTAATATATTTCTGGCAAGTTTTATAGGAATTAATATCTAAATCGAGGTCCAGTTTCTTGACAGTAGTAATGAAATAGGAAAGTCCAATACGAAGAAAGAAAAACACAATTTTTTAATGTGTAAAGTAGCACTCTGTATCATACAAAATTTAATAGAGATTATCAAATTACAAAAACCTTCCCAACCCCTGAGAATTTTCACCAACTTGTTTCTTCTTTTTAATTTATGTTCAGCTGTTAGCTGTTACAAAAGCAAAAAGGGTGAAGGGTATTTTTTCATCAAAGCAAAATCAACATGCCAAAAATTTTCCCAGAAATTTTATATTTTGCACATTTTAAATAAAGAGAACTTTTTTAAAAAAGCAATGAAGGGTGATGCAACAGTGGCTCCATGGCAGAATTCTCGCCTGCCATACTGGAGACCTAAATTCTATTCCCAGTGCCTGCCCAAGCAAAAAAAAAAAAAAAAAAAGCAATGACAGTTAGTATATATTGTCTCATACTGTTTATGCCTCTAACTAGCTGTGTGACCTGGGAATTAACCTAACCTCTCTAGTCCTCAGTCTTTCAACCATAAAATAAAAATAGTATTAGGTTCAATCCTATGAAGTTGCTGCTATTTGACCATCTTTAATCTGTAAAAATGGCAATTTCTTATGATTCAATTTTGCTATTTTATATTTATATAAAACCAGTGAGGTTATTTTAATTGCTAGCTTCACACAGTATATTTCTACTAAAGTAAAGCCACTCCTATCTGACTTTTCCAAGACAAGCCTGGAAGAGCAAAAACTTTAGCTTCCCTCTTTTAAGTCAGTGATGCTGGCATCCTTTTATAACCTCACTCCAACAAAGCAGTGGCCTGTGTCCTTTTCATTGGTACCCCTATAGTAACCTCCTCAAAGGCATACTGGTGTCTATTTTGTATGATATACAGAGTTTTGAAGAGTTAGTTTTATTAGAATTGAAAGACAATATAACTCAGGAATTTCTAAGGGTAGGACAAATGCCTTATTCCACCTGAACCATTGGTTAAGTGAGAGAGTCCAAGGGATAAAAGCGATTGGTCAATCAGCCCTCTTACTTTCCCTTCCCTTCCTTTCTCTTTCTTTCCCTTCCCTCTCCTTCCCTTCTCTTTCTCCCTACTCAACCCTCCCCTCTCCTTCCTTCTCTCCTTACCTACATGCACTCTCTGGAAATCTCATCCACTCCCATGGCTTCAGATATCATTCATATTCTGAAAATTCTCAATCTATACCTGGACCCAAGACCTCCTTTTCAACTATTTCAGACATTTATTATCATCTGTCTATTATAAATCTCTTCAGAGATAAAACACAGGCATCTCACTCCATGTTCTAAATTAAATTCATTCCCACTTGACCACTCAACCCCAAATTACTAATTTCTTGTTGCACTTAGAATTAAATGCAAACACTTGCCTTGGTTCAGAAAGTGCTTAATGATCTGGCCCCTGCTTATTTCTCTGATGTCATTGTCTACCACATTCCCATTTGCTCCAGCCACACTGACACACTTTTGGTTCCTCAAACATAATAATATATGTCATTTTAGGGACTTTTCTCTAGCTATCCCCCTTCCCAGAATACTCTTTATCACTCTACTCCAAACCTCAGATAGCTGATTTATTTTTTCTTTTAGGTTAGCTTTTGCTTCCTCAGTGAGTATTTCCTAACTAATCTAAGACAGCTACTCAATCAGTTGATCTCTTATGCTATTTTAATTCTGCATAGTTTTATTTGTTTTTACTCATTTTTGGTCCACCTTACTCCACTATGAAGAAAGTATATGAAGAAAGGGACCTTGCCTATTTTGTTCACACTATATCTGAGACACATAAAAGAATTCCTGGCATGTACTACATACTCATTGAATACTTGTTTAATAACCTAATAAGCCTGAAATCATGTCCAAATGGGAGTGATTTTTATTGCAATTTATTCTGTTATCCTAAAACCTATTTTTGTTTGCCCTCAAGGAACCTCACTGTAAGGGGACAACGAGAAACAGTATCACTTTTCTTAGAATGTTTCTTTATGACATTCCTAAACTACAGATTTTAGCTTTCCAATCTCTACAAATAGAAAAAAAAATGATGAAGTTTAAGAGAGCTAATCAAAAGAATCTCCGCAAGATCCTCAATCCAGCCATTCTCCCAGACAATCAGCCCAAGACATCCTGATTGATTGTAAATTTCCTTAGATCTCCTCAACTGATTTCACTGAATGTACTGAAATTGAGGAAGTGGCTGTAATACAAATTTAGGGAGGCCTGGAAAGCTTTCCATTAAAATAGTGTCTGAGGTAATACTGAAAGACAAACATGAGAGGGCCCAATTGAGATGAGATTATGTACATTGGGTAAAAGAAGAGGCTTAGAATAAATAGGGAAATTTTCTGGGAAGATGGTACATGAACAAAAGTGCTGGCATCAAAAAGAGAGCATGAAATAGTGTGTAGTTCGATATGGATGAAGCACAGAATTGTGTGGGTGTGTGCATGTGAATGGGTATGTACAGATGCATGTGTACAGATTGGAACAGTAAGACAATGAAGAGTAGGCTTTAAAAATACAGAAAGACCACCGAGCATTTGCAAGAAGGAATAAAGTTGTGAGGCATGCAACCAGGTAAATGAACCTTAAGGACTATATTGGAAGAAATGTCAGAAACAAAGTCATGCCTCACTCATATGGACTAATTACAATATACAAACTTGGAGAACTGAAGTTGAGAGCATGGATTATCAGGTGGGGTCCTGTTGTAAAGATTCCTAGATTGTAAGCTCTTATAGCTGTCACATCTATTCTGGAGTTGTAACTGTTATTTCTAAATTTTGAGATACTAAGCTGTTTGTGTTTAACCTGGTCATTCCTAAAAATGACGACTATTTATATGAAACCTGAGACTCAGAATTAGAGTTCTGAAGCTATAAAAATCAGCACCACCCCATACAGAAACTGTTTAAAAAGCTGAAAAAGTAATCAGACGTTGAGAAGAGGTATGAATGAAACTGATCTGGATAGGACTAAGGTAAATCAGAATACTGGGGAAAGGATGATATGGCCCATATTTTAAAACTTCAACTTCTGTGTGAGACTAATGGGAGAAATGTGTATTTGGTGAAAAATTTATATTTGAGGTAGTGCGTTCCTAATTTAACTTGTGTGGTCGGTTTAGTTGAACACCACAAGTACATGGAATCTTGAATACGGTGTGAAGTCTTGTTGGTTTGTCCAGGTTAGTGTGATGTCCCAATATATCCCAGAGTAATTTGGGCAGTGAATAAAGAAGTATTTGCAAGGTCCCCTTGGGAGACTGGGGAAGAAGGAGGAAATATTCAACTTCCCCATTTGGGGAATTTCTGATATTCTCACAAGCAGTGGGGAGAGCCAAATCAATAGGCCAAGCCCTCTATCCTGGAGTATGAGCCTATGAAACTTCTTCCTGAAACGGATAAGCTAAGCATACTTGAAATTATGCCTAAGCGTCACCCCCAGAGAATCTCATTTGTTGCTCAGATGTGGACTCTCTCTCTCTCAAAGCCAATTCAGCAGGTGAAAACACTGCCTTCCCCACTACATGGGACATGACTTCCAGGGATGTAAATCTCTCTGGCAATGTGGGACAGAATTCCCAGGATGAGCCAGAACCCAGCATCAAGGGATTGAGAAAGCCTTCTTGACTAAAAGTGGGAAGAGAGAAATGAGACAAAATAGTTTCAGTGGCTAAGAGATTTCTAACAGAGCCGAGAGGTTATCCTGGAGGCTAATCTTTCACATTATATAGATATCTCTTTTTAGTTTATGGTATATAGGAATGGCTGGAGGGAAGTACCTGAAACAGTTTAGCTGTGTTCCAGTAACCCCTTGATTCTTAAAGATAATTGTACAAAGATATTACTTTTACAGTGTGACTATGGTATTGTGAAAACTTTGTGTCTGTTATTCCTTTTATCCAGAGTATGGATGGATGAATAAAAATATACAGATAAAGAATAAATAAGTGATGGGGGGACAAATTATAAAATAAATTGGGTAGATAGAAATACTAGTGGTCAATGAGAGGGAGGGGTAAGGGGCATGGCATGTATGGGATTTTGTTTCCTGTTTATTTTTTTTCCTGGAGTGATGCACGTGTTCTAAAATATAATCATGGTGATGAATACACGACTGTGATGATGCTGTGAGCCACTGATTGGTTACCACGTGTTGACTGTGTATGTATGAAGATTTGTCAATAAAAATATTTTTAAAAATTATTTGCAAAGTCCACTTGTGGGACTGGGAAGAAAGGAAGAAATATTAAACTTCCCCATCTGGAGATTTCCTGCTGTTCTTGCAAGTAGTGGGGACAACCGATTCAATAGGCTGAGCCCTTAGTTTTGGGGCTCACCCATGTGAAGTTTATTCCTTCAAAGGCGAAGCTAAGCCTACTGATAAGTATACCTAAAAGTCACTCCCAGGGAGCCTCTTTTGTTGATCAGATGTGGCCTCTCTCTCTAAACAACTCAGCAGGTGAACTCACTGCCCTCCCCCAGGTATAAAACTCCCTCACAATATGGGACTTGACTCCTAGGGATAAGCTAGGACTCAGCATAATGGGAATGAGAAAGCCTTCTTCACCAAAGAGGGGAAGAGAGAAATGAGACAAAATAAATTTCAGTGGCTGAGAGATTTCAGCATCTATAGGTTATCCTGGAGTTTAATCTCATGCTTTATATAGATATCCCTTTTTAGTTTGTGGCATATTGAAGTGGCAGGAGGGCAGTACCTGAAACTGTTGAGCTGTGTTCTAATAGCCATGATTCTTGAAGATGATTGTACAACAATATAGCTTTTACAATGTGGCTGTGTGATTGTGAAAACCCTGTGTCTGATGCTTCTTCTATTCAGGGTACGGACAGGTGAATAAAAAATATATAGATAAAAGAAAATTAATAATAGGGGGATAAGAGGTAAAATAAACTGGGTAAATTGAAACACTAGTGGTCAATGAGAGGGGGGAGTAAGGGATATGGGATGAATGAGTTTTTTCTTTTTTCTTTTTAATTCTTTTTCTAGAGTGGTGCAAATGTTCTAAAAGTGATTGTGGTGAAGAATAAACAAGTATATGATGATGACGTGAGCCATTGATGTACACCATGTATGGACTGTATATATGTGAAGATTTGTCAATAAAAATTTTTTTTTTAAGTGCAATGATTTCTTAGAACAAAGTCAGGAATATGTCTGTGGGAGAAGACAGTGACTAAAAGGAATCTCAAGATAAGGAGAACAAGGAACTCAGAAAGTAAAGTGCTAAATATGCCAACCGCATGCAGTGAAGCCATTCTGGATGGTGCAGCTGTATTCATGCTGGAGAGAAATGTGATCCTGGAACTTAAATCTCCAATGAATGGGATAGAATGGCAGGAGCAAGTTGATGACAGCAATGAGTTAAGTTAGAGAATGACTTGCTGGGCACCATGAGCCTCAAAGGGAGCATGGTTTTACACACAGGTGTCAGAACAATGGTATGGAAGTGGCCATCCTGAAGTTTTCAGTTTGTAGGAGAATGAACTGCCTTATCTAAAGAATTACAGACAAATTGCTGCGCTCAGTGGAAATCTAAGTTTCAACTGCAGCAAGAATGGAGGGAAAAAAAAATGTTTCATGAAGATTTTGAAAATCTTATGGGGGCTGGGGGTGGAAACTCATGCCTCTTAACTGCTCCATCAAAAATTAATTTCTACTTATTTGTGATCTTAATATCTCTGCTAGAAGTAAGAGTTTCTCTTACCTTTTCAAATGTACAAAATGCCCCCCTCATTATATACTTGTGCAGGTTTGAATCTGTTATGTACCCCAGAAAAGCCATGTTCTTTAATCCTTATTCAATATTGCTGGTTGGGAGCTTTTTCCATGGAGATATGACCCACCCAATTGTGGGTGGTAATTTTGATTAAATGGGTTCCATGGAGATGTGTCTCCACCTTTTCAAGTTTTGGTTGCTTACTGGAGCCAATTAAGAGGGAACCATTTTGGAAAAAGCTACAAAGCCCACACAGCCAGAGATCTTTGGAGATGAAGAAGGAAAATGCCCCCAGGGGAGCTTCATGAAACCAGAAAGAAGGAGGGTAGTGGATTTCACCAAGAACCCTTCCAGAAGAGAGAGGTTTCTTGAATGAAGGTAACCTCTTGTTGGTGCCTTAATTTGGACATTTTCATAGCCTTAGAACTATAAACCTGCAACTTAATAAAGTTCCCTTTTTTAAATTCCTTCTGTTTCTGGTATAATGCATTCCAGCAGCTTTCAAATGAAAACAGTACTCAACATTAAATTGAAGTTTTTCTATTCTACCATTTGATGGTCATTAGTAGAAAGTACTATATTTGTTTCTAACTATGTTCAAAGATTATAATGCAGTGGTTGAACCAGGAGAGCTTATTTTTTAAAAAGAGCATCCACTAACTATTGAATTATATATATATATGTGTATATATATACACACACACATCATTCTTGCCATTGAAAATACATAAAATCAGAGATTTGTGGGCCCCAAAAAGTCCAAGTTTTAAGTCTTTTAGAGTTCATCCCAGAAATCCAGAATTCAAATTTGCTTAAATACTAATATAGACACAAAAAGGGAAAGATGCTTAAAGGGATTAACCTAGTTTTCAATTCTACTTGGCCAGTCTGGCCTACTCTACCTCATTCTGTCCTGGAGACATTGGCAAGATCATCTTTATTTCTACTTGATTGGCCTTTTCATTTTTTATTTCATTTATGATTACCCTTACAGCAAATCTGCTCCTGATTAAATGAAACTAGGAAGCTCTACCATATAAGAAGCTTGCTTTGAGTTTAACATTTCTTTCTTCTTATAGAGGCCAAAAATCTGCATTCTGATATGAGAAGATATACAAAGAAATGCATCACTACAATAGAATACACTATTAAAATCTATTTAAAGAATCAATGAGTCAAAGATATATTTAACAATTTGAATACAGGGTCTGAAACAAATTATTTGCAGTTTTTCCTAATCAACAAGCACAATTGGTAGAAGAGTAGAGGGAACCAACTGGAGCTCATCTCCCAATCTTCATCATGTCCTTTGCTCCTTTATTCTCACTCTATCTTCTTTTCCATGTGGTTTTCAGCCAAATACAGTTAACTGAAAGCCAAGTGCTTAAAATAAGTACCATGCTAAGAAGTCATGTTTAATATCATCTCTTCAAGACTTCAATGCAAATGTTTAGTAGAGAAAAGAAATAGAAGATCTTCCTAGGAAGGGTAAAAGTTCTTCTGAACCTTCTCTTAGACATCTTCATGGTATCTAGCACATATGTTATCATAGCCTTATATATAACAGGTAATGACTATTCCTGCAAATATTTCCTCACTGTGAAATTACAGTAATTTGCTCACTATTCTCTTTATGTATGTGGTGAACTTAAAACATGTCTGCAATTTTTTTTACATTCTTCCCATTGAAGTGTCTACTCCAATTCCCCTCCTGATGACTAGAATAAGACAGATTGACATTGCATAACATCTGAGACTGGGCAGGTAAGAAAATGCATCACTCATCTGTTTTTGACTCTGGATGTTTGTGCTTCGAACCCAGCTGCCATGTTATAATGAAGCACAGGTGATATAGGGGCCAAATTTAGCTGTTCCGTCCAAAAGCTCCAGCTATTGAGGTTCCAGCTGCAACTACATCAACTTCCAGATAAGTGAGTCAGTGAATCCTCAGATGATTCCAGCCCTCAGGCCTTCAGGCCTCTGCAGCTGAAGCTGAGGAGCAAAGACAAGCTATCCAGCTGAGAATGGCCTAAACTGCAGATTCCTGATCAAAGTAGAGGTCACCATTGTTTTAAGCCTCTAAGTTTCAGGGTGGTTCGTTATGCAACAATGGATGATAGAAACAATGTTCGAATAGGGCTCCTTTTATATTTCATATCATTTTATATCAGAAACTTCTGTCTTACTCAAAAACTGTGTTGAGAACTTCCTATCAGAGAGGCAAATAACTTTGAGGGAACTCCATATATTAGAAATAACAAAAATTCAGTTCTCTTTTTCCTCCCACAAGGGGTAAATGTGGGATAAAGATGGAGATTTTTTTTTTTTT